>JAASFZ010000060.1:0-42914 GCA_023334075.1 Globisporangium nunn | reverse complement strand
TCGCTGGTCGGCACGACGATCTCTGAGAATGACGCAGTTGGGTCGATTGAGAACTTGCTGATCGTGTCCAGCCACGGCACCCACGACTCCTTCGTGAGGTCAAATGCATAGTCGTACACGAGTCCAGCCTGCGGGATCATCTTCTTCGCGTTGTTCCCGACGAGTTCTTGGCGCAAGAACTCGTCGAAGCGCACGCGACCAGTGTCGTTGCCTGTTGCACCAACGGACCAGATCAGGCAGAACACGAAAATGCTTTCAATGTTGCGCAGGAAGAACGTCATCTGCTCGGTCTTCTCGTCCTTCTTCCCCTCCTTCTTAAGCGGCGCGAGAAAGCAACCAAGAAGCCGCATGAGACTCTGAGCGAGATTGGACGGGATCTGAGGCAACCATTCTTTCACGTAGCTCGTGATAAATTGCAGCGATGGTCGCAGGTAGAGGTCGAAGAGGTGATAGAGCGTTGCGGAAAAATCGAGGACATTCTGAGGACCAAGCATTTGTGGACCTCCGATTTCTATCGTCAAGCTCTCGAGCCAGCTCTGGATGAATGGGTCGAATCCCAGCGAGCTCGGCTCCATGTACACCATGCCCGTTCGGCTGACAGTTGCAGGCGATGCCACTGAGAGGTCCTCGACCTCGAACATCATTGTCATCTCGTTCGACATCTGGATGATCTCGCCACTTGCAAGACAGAGTTTCTTATTGTCGTCCAGAACGGTATTCATGTTCTCGATCCAGATCGCATCGACCGGGCCGTCGAAGATGACCCACTTCCGGTCCGATTTGGTGTCGCTCGCGGCTTCGCGGTACAGCGTTGACAAGATTCCATCCTGCCACTCGTGCGTATTTGCGTCGAACTCGCCGTAGAGTTGACCCATCGTGATCGACTTTGGGTTCAGTTGGTACCGGATAACGCGTTCGTACGCATGGCCGATCTCTCCGAGGTTCTTCAGCTCTGTAAGCGCGTCTGCGAGTACGCTGAGGTTCGATGACTTGCCACCACCCGTGGCACCAACCACCATGAGCCCGTGGCGCACACAGAGCGTCTCGTAGAGCTGTACAACCTTCATAAGGAAGAACGGGTGCACCTGCATCTTCAGCTTTTCGATCGTGAGCTTAATGACACGAATGAGCGCGCCGAGGTTCAGCTGCGGTCGCTCTTTGCCTGGGAAGAGGTCGTTGATGATACCATTGAACAACGGGATATCGTGCGCGAGGAACTTGGGCAGATTCACGTCCTGCAGCGCGCGTAGCAGCAACACCTCTTCGTCCATGTCAGGGTCCGACCGTTTGTAATTGCCGGCAGCGGTGATCACGGTCTTCACGGCACGCATACCATAGTCGTAGTGCGACTGCGACGAGAGCTGCTCCGAGCACAACTTGAACGTCGTGACCATCTTCGCGCCGCATTCTTTCGCTTTCTCGTATCCGTACGCGAAGAACATGATTTCGCCGATCATCGCGTAGTCGGGTACCATCATCGCCACCGGGCGAAAGAGAGCCGCGAGTGAGTCCGGGAGGTCAGAGCGACCAGCATAACCGGGGTTCATCGTAATGAAGACCCCGAATTGTGCGTTCACAGCAATATCGGAGCCCTCAAAGACGATGCGCTTGTCTCCTGCTCGGATCGCGAGCTGGATGGTCGTGATCTGCTGCCCAATCACGGAGAGCACCTCGATGTTGATGCGGTTGAACTCGTCAAAGCACGCCCAGGCTCCGCATGACGCAAGTCCTTTGAAGAACTTACCCATCGCGATGTAGTCGAGACCATCCGAGCAGTTGAACACCACGCACTGCTTTGCAAGTGCCTTGGCGAGATCTTTCGTCGTTTCTGTCTTGCCCGTACCAGCTGGTCCAGCGGGGGCACCGCCGAGGATCATCTGAAGCGCCGCCATCAGCGTCATGTAGCATTTGTCCGTGAGCGGCGTGATCACGAGCCGAAAGGAGTTGCCGAGGTACTCGTAGCCGTACGGCCGCCGCGCTGACACCATATCCGCAAACAGGTCGTCCTCCCAGTAATACCGCAACTGTGACGACCACATGAAGTCTTCTTTCGTGCTCACTTTATTGTTCACGAGCCGCGCTGTCACGTCGCGTGCGTGGACGTCGATGACCGTGAGCGCGCCGACACTGATGCGTGCAAGCTTATCGAGGCGCCCGCGCACCATTTCGACCATATCTGCGAGCTGGGAGAGCTGGCGTTCCATCATCTTCTTCACGCCGTCGCTGCCAGCAGCCGCCATGTTCTCCTCCATCTCGCGGGTCCAGTGGAACTGGCTGCCGTTGAGCACACACATACCGGGCCATTTCTGGATCCACTTGGTGCGCGAGATCTTGGTGTAGTCCTGGATCGAGTTGAACATGACTTCACGAATCGACACGCGCATCATTTCCTCCACTTCGGTCATCCAGTGCTCGACATTCTTGCCAACGGGGTTGACAGGCTTGGACATCGCCACTTTCTCCCCCTCGGCGGAGATCATCGCTGTGATCGTCAAGTCTTCCTGGAACTCCACAGACACGACGCCTTCAAAGCATTTCTTGAGGTGCGGCTGCACGAGTTTGACGTCCTTGCTCTCAGACAGAATCGATAGTAACTCCTCGTTCGAGAGAAAGTAGAAGCGACTGAATGCGGATCGCTTTGTCTCGAGAAAGTCGCTCAGTCCTTTTTGGACTTGCTCAAGGAACCGATTGCTCTCTTGAAAGCGGTCGAGCAGCTTGTCATTGTTGCAGAAGGTGATGACACTCGGCTTCTGCTTAGCTGCAGACAACGTTTGACGCCAGTTCTTGTCCACAGTCGCGAACCGCTTGCCTTCTGTCGGTAGCTGCTTGTTAATGTCTGGCGAGTCGAAGATCGGCTGGAGATACAACCAGCTGCGCTGCACCTGGATCCACTCGTCGAGCACATCGGAGACCGTGCTGAGTGTGCGTTCCCATCGATTGATCCGCTCCTCAAATGGCTTCTTGAACGCCGAGAACTGCATCGCTTGTGTAGTCGTGATCTGTTCGTCAAGTTGCGCCTGGATCTCATCGACACTTTTGAGGATGTACGTCTCAGTTTCACGGTAGTCGATGATCGTCAGGTTCATCGTTTTCCATTGCTCCTCCATCAAGTTGAGCGTCTTCTCGATCTGATACTCTTTACCTGCAGTTTCACAGATGCGGGAGATGGTCTCCAAGTGTGTCTCGAGACCCAACTCAAGCACATAGCTCAGCTTCATTCCACGGTCGGGTCGGAACGTCATCTGGATCTCTTGGTTCATTTGGTTCCAGTGGCGCTCTTGCATACCAGGGTTTCGTAGTGCAAGAATCAACGGGACGCGCGGACGAAACTCGGCGATCTCATCCTTGATCATCGTCGCAATGTCAGTGCAGCCCTTGATACCGAGCTTTTCGAACTGTTTGAGCGCCTTCTGAATCGCTCCCCAGCTCGACTCAACGAACGCCTCGATCTCTTCGCCGTTGGCGTCCAAGAACGCGCCGTCCATCCACTTTTTGTGCTCTTTCAGCCATCCGTGTGCAGTCTTCCAGAGGATTGAGTACGGCTCAAAATCGCGACGGATCTTTTGAATCTCGTCGTAGTCCGTGATCTCTTGTCCGAAGAGCGCCTCGCGCGAGTTGAAGAGCTTCGCGTCTTCGTCTGCCTTAAAGATTTTTTGCTCGATGTTGATGACGTACTTGTGAACCTGATCGAGTCGCGCGATCTCCGTGTATTGGCGAAAGCCGTCCACTTCGTTGTGCAATATTCGCAGCGACTCGGTGAACTCACTTTGCTGGTCATGCATCTCGGTTGAGAACTGCGCCTTCTGCATTTGCAGGATGTGGCTCATGCGCTTGCTCTGCTCTTGGATTGCGTTGGGGCACAGACGCACGCGCCAGATTGTCATGAAGTCATCGCGCTCATAATGGTACTGGAAATTGTCGAGCATCACGCGATACTTTATGAGCTGCTGGCTCTGCGCCAACAGCGGCGCCATCTGAGTGCCTACGCTCTCCAAGTAAACGTTCAGCTCTGTGAGCTCCTCGATGTTCTGTGGGATCTTTTGCAGCTGACGGTTGATCGCCTCGAACTTCTCGAGCAACTCCTTGGCAAGCGTCGTCGAGTTCTTTAACTGCAAGTCAAGTAGTTTCTTTGCGAGACGGCGGTGCTTTTCGGCAAGAAGTGTACGGATGCTAACACAGTTGACCGTGTACATCCCCAGCTCCACGTTCGTCGCCGGCAGTATGTCTTCAATCACGAGCGCGTCCTGGAAGTGTTTCTTTATCGCGTCTTGGATAAGTACGAGGTTTGGAGGGTTTTGGGCTTGGAACTCGGCAAGGTACTCGTCTTCATTCAGGTTGACAAAGTTGATGTAGCTGTCGTACTGGAGCAGGTACTCGCGGAGAGGCACTTCCGCTTTCTCCATTAGCTCCTCGACTTCGCGCTTGAGCGCGACCACCCACGTTTCGTTCGCGCTGACGCTTGGAATGCACGGGTGCGAGCTCCAAAAGAGCTTGTTCACCACCACTTGCTCCACTTGCTTGATGTTTTTTAGGCTCTCGAGCATTTTCAAAAACATGTCGACGACGATTGTCTTGAACGTTGCGATGTTTGTGTTGAATGCGAAGACATGGCCCTTTCGCGGATCAATTGGGTGGAACGGACACACTTCCGACGCATCCTCCGGGTCTTTCGGCTTCCACTTGGCGATTTTGTCCGCCGCTGCATCAACCTCGTGCTGGTTGATCACATGCAGATCAGTAGAGACCACCACGTTCACGATGAAGAGGGATGTCGGAAAGAGCTGCTGGCGCTCCAAGCAGAGGTACTGCCACTTGATATCACCGAGCTTGGAGCGATCTAAGTCCGGGTATCCGATGAACGCAACCTTGGCGTCGACAATGTGCACGGTGCCGACAACCGAGCGCTTAATAAAGTCCCGGAACTGGTGGAGCGAGTGATCAGTGAGGTACCGAAGCGTGTCTTTCATTGTAAAGTTGATTCGCCGCAGCAGCGAGCGCAGCTTGCTGAACTCGTACGTGTCCTGGCGGCTCTCCTGGAGGTAGTACCAGCCTTTGCCAACATTGGCGAGTGATGTCTTGATGATCGTCGCGATCTTGGTTGGCCATTCCTCTGTGATCGTTTTTAACACGACGCGCTCGAGCGCCTGCTGGCGTTGCTGAAACTCCTCGAGCTTCGTGCTGCGGCTGGACTTGACATTGAAAAGCTCGAGCTGGAGCACGCGGTAGCACTCTTCGTTCACTTTAAGCAGTGCTGCAAGCGCTTCGGGCGATGTGAGGAACGTTTGGAACGAGAATCCGATGAACTGGTCGGCATAGTCGACCGGCGGTGCCTCGGTTCTCTGTCCTTTGCTCGACCGCACCACGACGCGATCGCACGGACCAGGCGGGAGCTCTTCGTCGCCAGACAGGAAAGAGCAAAACACCTCTGCGTTGCGACCCGCGAGCTGGTGGAACTCAAAGATGACCTTGTTCATCGTTCGGAGGTAGTTGAGCTGGATCTCGTGCAAGATCCGCGTCGTGTCTGGGATGCGGTGGTTCTTACCATGGAATACCGCTGTCGCGAGCCGCGCAATCTTGTTCAGACTCTCGTTGCCGAGCTTGTGCAGCCCTTCAACGGGCATACAGTCCACGTACAGGTTCTTGCGCAATAGATCCTGCGCTTGGAGACGCGCGAGGTGCGCATTGACGTACCTGTCGGCGAAGTTGTCGGGGTCTTCGGCTTTGAAGCAGATGTCGAGCCGCTTCAGGTCCATTACCTCGGCGTTCTTATTGCGCTGGAATTTGACTGCGTACGTCTGCGTGTCCGCGCGGTAGTCAATCACATGTGCGTCGCACCAGAAGCTCGTGAGTCCGCGCACGGTGTACAGCGCTGTGACGGGGATGTGCGCGCTGCCGTCCTGTCGTCGACCGAGTCGGATCCAGTCGTGCGGACTGTGGATCTCGTAGCTCTCGTCGTCGAAGAGGTGGAGACTGAGGCTGTCGATGATCAACTTCGCAGTGCCACTCGGATCGTCGCTGACTTTCCTGCTCATGGACGTCTGTTGGAAGCTCTCCATGCGCTTCTTGAGCAGATCGCCGACGTTCGCGGTCATGTAGAGCCGCGTCTTGCGCTCCACCTCGACCTTGCGCGGCGGCAGGTGCTCCGTGCGCTCATACGGTACAAACACCTTGGGTTCGATCTCGCCACCTTCCCGCAGCGCCGGGTCGACTTGTGCGATCACGTTGCCGCCGCCAACAGAAAAGCCCACTGGGTGCTGCACAAACGCACTCGGAGCCGTGACACGCATCGCCGCCGCCGCCGCCGCCGACGTCTTCGTGGGCGAGAAGTTGCTGCCTGCGTCGAAGTTGATGACCCCCGCGGGCACCCTGGCGAGCACGATATCCTTGGTCGGACTCGTGGACGGCGCGAGACGCTGGCTCCCCATCGCCTGCGCATCCAAGAGGAGAGCGTGACCGCCTTCGGCGGAACTGCCTGCCGTCGTGTCACGCTCCATGACAGAGGACTGCGGGTGAGCAACAGGACAGCAGGAGGAGGGAAGTCGACGTGTCTTGGCGGGTTGAACAGACGCGGGGTCCAACTGCTGCTGCTGACGGACACTGCAGCGCTCAAATACGCTCAGAACTATACTAAGATCAAGTCATCGAGTGACCGCCCGCCAAGCGTCTTGACCTAGAGGAGGCGAGCAGGAGAGCAGATGGCGAAGTCTCTCGTGCGCTGGTAGCACGAGCACGACGTGGTGGAGGTCGAGATGAGAGTGAGTGAGACCGGTGGTGGGAGGAGATTGCCGGAGTGATGGTGCAACTTCAACGTTGGTGACGGTGGCACGGTCACGCATGGCACTAAAGCGAATCGAGTGATGGATTTCCACCACATAGCACATGTTATTACAAACAGCGGATGGTGATGGGAGCGCCAAGTCGGCGTGCAATTCGATGCGAGCCCACTTGGCGGAGACATTGATGCTACTACAGCTGCCGCAGATTCTGCGTCTGTAGCACCAGTCGTCGTGGCGCTGAAGCAGCAGCAGAGAGAGAGAGATCACATAGGCCTGGGTTCTCTCGCTCTTTTTGTGCGTGAAAAATTTGGGATTAAACAAAAGATTCAGAGGATGTCAATAGTGCTAAAACTCGGTGAGCTTTGGTTCTGAAAGAATATCGCGGTATGCAGTGTCAGGCATGTACTATATTCGACAGCATGAATACGCTCAAGCGGCTCGGATTCCACCTGGCCTTTTTTTCGGCCTTATCGCGACGCGCAGGTTCTGGATGTGGTTGTATCGTCGTCAGCAGCACGCAGCAGCACTCTCTCACGCTCACTTGCTCATACAGACTCTCCGCAAGCGCCCATGACGCGCCTCGCCGCGTTCTTTCTGGCGCTCGTGCTCGCGCCCGCCGCGGCGCGCGCGAGCGGCAACGGCACATCCGCCACGGCAACCGCCGGCGGCGCATCTGCCGCCAACAATGATAGTCATAGCAGCGGCAACTCGACGGCCACGCGCCGCGACCTGCTGGTGCTCGACGCGCGCTCGGGGCTGCGGCCGTGGGTGGACCCGTCGACGCCCGCGGACAAGCAAATATACGTGTCGTCGCGCGGCGAGCGGTGGGAACTCGTGATGAGCGACGAATTCGAGAACACGAACCGCTCGTTCAAGCCCGGCGAGGACCACGTGTGGACGTCGCTCGAGAAGCCCGACGGCGTCAACGGCGCGCTCGAGCTCTACTCGCACGACATGGCGAGCGTCGTGTGCGACAAGAGCGACGGCGGCGACGCCGTCTGCTACCTCGCGATGAAAGTCATCGACGAGGTCAACAACATCACGGTCTATAACCAGTACACGCGCCCGCCGTCCTTCCAGAACGTCTCCTTCGTGCGTGTCGTTCTCCAGTCCTTCACGCCTTCATTCGCGCGAACGCTTCGTCCTCACGTGTGACGTGTTGTGTGTCTTCTTTTTCCGCAGTTCTATCGCGCGGCCATGCTGCAGAGCTGGAACAAGTTTTGCTTCCAGGGTGGCATGATCGAGATGCGCGTGCAGCTGCCCGGCGCCATAACCAAGGAGTCGGGCAACCCGGACTTCGGCAAGAGCCCAAACGCACGCACGACCGCGAACGAGTACTACCCGACGTGGCCCGGGCTCTGGCTCCTGGGCAACCTTGGCCGCGCGATCTTCAGCGCGTCGACGCAGCGCATGTGGCCGTTCTCGTACGACCGGTGCGACGAGCGCGTCTTCTCGTCCTACAACCAGCGCATCAGCGCGTGCGACGGGAATCCGGGCCACGGGCTTAACCCGTTCCAGGGCCGCGGCGCGCCGGAGATCGATATCCTCGAAGGCGGCGGCCTCGGCATCTCATCGTCGATCCAGATGGGGCCGGGACTGCCGCCCAAGTACCGCCGCGTCGAAGCCAACACGTCGATAGACACCGGCTACGTCACGTGCTACTACGCGCAGGATTGCAAGACCCCGGGCGCGAACCTGCCGAATGTGCCCACAGACTTCTACGCGAAGCGCAAGTACCAGACGTGGTACTCAGGCCTGCGCTACACCGGGAACAACTTTTGCGAGGCGGAGCGGAACCAGACGCAGTCGTTCGCGACGATCGCTGCGTCGCTCAAGAACGGCATCAAGGAAAACAAGTGCACGCCAACGACGTGCCCCGCGTCAAACGATGTGCTCTCGGACATCAGCTACATCGACGGCAACGCGTCGCTTGGCCACTGGGGTGTGAACGAGAAAGGCACTTGCTTCACCACGCTCAACGGCTACCAGGGTGTGTTCCTGTGCGACCCGGACAACCAGAACCCTCTCTGCCCCTTCCCGCGCAACGACACGACACCGCCGACGAACACGATGGCCAAGTTCGACTACCAGATGGACGCGATCTCGGGTAACTGGCCGATCCACGTCGCCGCGTACACGGATTTCCTCGTCTACCAGCTCGAGTGGGTCACGGGTGACGAAGGGTACATCCGCTGGATGCTGCATGGCCACCCGATCTTCGAGATCCCGGCTGAAAGCGTCGTGAACGTCGGACAGGACGAGACCAACTCGAACCCAGTGCGCATCTTCCCGGAGGAGCCCATGTACATTATCCTGAACGTCGCCATGTCGATGTCGTGGTCTGCGAACCCGCCGAATGCTGCAGCGGGCCTGCCGTGTCGCGGTGACGGCAAGGATGCCAAGACGAACCGAATCTGCGACAGCTTCCCGATGTACATGAAGGTCGACTACATCCGCCTGTACCAGGACACGTCGTCGTCATCCACCATGGCGCTCGGGTGCGACCCGGCGACGCATCCGACGCGGCAGTGGATCCAGGACCACATCGATGAATACACGGACGACATCAACGTTCACGTGGACGTGCACGGCGGCGCGCACTGCCGCAACAACAAGGACTGCACGATCCCATGGTCGCAAACGCTGCAGTTCCATACGGGCTTCTGCAACGCGCGCTCGGTGTGCGAGTGCTCGAATCCGTACTGGGGCGGGCCGCGCTGCACATTCCAACTGGAACCGACGTCGTCGAACGGCAAGGCAGCCATGTCCACGTACGGCCCGCCACTGCCAGTCGCCATGATCGTCGCGGGCATCGCGTTCGTCGCGACGATGTTCGTGGTCGTTGTGTTTGCGCGCAAGCGCCGCGCGGAACAGGCTGCGCGTGTCGAGCGGGAGGAGAAGAATCGGTCTCGGAAAGACCCGGTCGACGAGATGTTCGCCGAGAAAGCCCCACTCACGAGCCTTGAGTACGAGGAGGTTGAGACGAGCAAGAGCAGCGCGAACAACCCGAGCAGCTACTACTGATGGATGGATGGATGGATGGATGGATGGAGTCACATCGCGTCGAGTTCCTTCGCGCTATCAGATAAACCAATCGATTGCCTGTGCAGAAAGAAAGTCTGAACATCGCACTCGCGGGATGCCCTCCTTCTTTTCTCCTCTTCTTACTCGCTGTGCAGTTCGCCATCCAGTTCGCTCGCCTGCTTCTTCTCAGCCACTATTGACGCCTGGCATGCGGGTGTCTCTCTTTCGCTTTCTCCCTCCGCTTGCACACACGGCGATCTCGTAATGTCTGGATGCTTACGCGTGGAGCTTGTCTGCGCGTCGGAACAAGCTGTCAACGATGTTGCCAACGTTCTCGATCACGCCGAGACCCGATGTGTACGTTTTCTGATGTAGCACCCGCGAAGGAGCAAATCCAGCAAGGCAACACCCGATGAGACGAGGACTATACAACACAGCAGCACACCTCGCAACCATCCACCACGTACGTCTTCGAGCGCGCTCTCGTACACAATCAGCTGACCCTTGCCTTGGTCCAGGATGCCGTGGAACTTGCGGTCCAAGATCATCTGCGACAGCCTGCGCCATACAGAAACCATCATCGTCCTCAGCGCGCTGTCGTTCCTATCCACAAGCAAGCTCCTCCAGATCCATCCATCCATCCATCCATCCATCGATTTTGACGCACTTGAGCTCGATCTGCGCGAGCGGAAGCTTGATCAGCTTGGCCACGTGCTCGATCTCGACGCACGAGAACGGCTGGATGATCTTGATCAGGTTGCTCTCCAGAAGCTGCTCGTACAGCTTGCCCAAGTGGGACTTGATCAGCGGGTCCTCGACCAGTTCTGCAGGTGCAACAGCGTCAGAGCTCGCCGCAACAAAGATTGCCACAGAACTCCCCTAAGCAGGACGTACGCGCCGAGTACTTCTTCGTGGCCTCCTCGAACATCTGCAGTGAGCGCTGCTCGTGCGCCTTGGCGACCGCCTGCAGTGCCTCCACGTCAATACCGATGAACTTGATCGCCTGCTTGGTGTTGACGATGCTGTTGACGTCGCTGGCGCCGCCACTCGCGACCTTCGCCAGCAGCATATACTTGAGGCAGCTCAGCGCCTCGCCCTCGTCGAGCGTCGCAAGCACCTCAAAGGCCTCGAAGAAGTACGAGTACGCAGTCTTGTAGTCGTGCTCCTCGGCGTGCAGGATGCCTGACATCTCGTCGATCTGCGCCTGCGTTTTGGGCACGACGTAGATGGCGTTCGAGATGCTGCGAGCCGCCGTGAGCGCCGCCTTGGCCTTGGGCACGTTGCGCAGCGCGTGGTGCAGCTTGCTCTCCACGAGGTGGATCTCCACGAGCAACTGCTTGTCGTCGAGCTTCTTGATCTCGCGCAGCAGCTTGTTGATCAGGTCGAGCGCGACCTGGAACTTTTGCTGCTGGAAGTAGCTGCTCACGCATGCAATGACGACAGCGTCCCGAGTGAGCTCTAGTGGTACCACCATCACCACCATCACTGGTGCCAATGCTAATACTAAGCCAGCACGCACATCGACGCCAGCCGCGCCTCTACGCGCTGGCGCAGGAACGTGTGCTTCTCCTGGTTGCACCACTCAATCGAGTCGAGGCACAGGTCCGCCTGGAGCTGCAGCGCACGCTCCGCGTCCAGCACCTTCACCTTGGCCACCATGTCGATGATGGTGCGAACTGCTCGCCGCACGTCAGTCAGCTGGGTCCAATCCCCCTCCCTCTCCCTCCTTTCAAGACCTTTAACGCACCGATCTTCCCAGTCTTCGCCTTCGCGACCGTCGCAAAGTACGGGCGCAGCGACTGCAGCAGCGTCGCAAGCTCCTTCTCGCGCCTGCGACCGTCAGGCGTCAGGAGCCACTTCTTCTCCCCCTTTTCCTCCGATGTAAGGTCACGTACCCGAACTGGATGTAGAGCTGCCCAAGCTTGTAGATCGCGTGCTCCTTCACACGCTGCACCTCGTCGCTCGAGGCGTCCGCCGGGTCTGCGGCCAGACAGCGTCCGCGTGAGTCTGCGAAGGCCTCCCCCCTCCTTTCTCCACGCTCAGTTCCGCACCGTTGTAGGCGAGGATCTCTTGGTAGAGCTGGATGGCCGCTTCCGGCTGCGACCCCGCGGTGAAGCCCGCCGTGAGCTCCGCCGCGTCGTCGAACTTGCTCTGCAGCGGGTGCGCCGTCTCCGGCTCCGTCATCTCCACGTCCTCGTGCGTCGTCGCTGCGGCCGTCGTCATCCTTCGAGCTGCTCTTCTTTCGCTTAGCGATCTTGCGGCGGGAGCTTGGCTGCAGGAATCCTCCTTTCTTTCTTCACTATCGTCCAAGCCGCTCAGGCGGCAGGGTTACGAAAATGACCGCAACGCCAATGTCCAATCGCACTTTTCCGAGTGCTGCGTAACCAGTTTACTCAAGCGCATCTCGCGGGTTACGATTGCGATGGCGCGAGCTGCCGGTGGTGCTCTGATGCTCGCTGTGCGCCGCGCGGCGTCCGCCGCCGCTGCTTCCGGTGCTCCGCTCGCTGGCGCCCGGTCACGTCCCGCCGCTACTGGCGCTCTCCGCTGGTCGCGCCAGCGCCGCGCGTTCTCGACCGACAAGGTCTCGTTCACGTTCGTGGACGCGGACGGCGGCAGCATTCCGGTGTCTGCGTCGCTCGGCGAGACGCTGCTGGACGTCGCGCAGGAGAACGACGTGGAGCTGGAAGGTTTGTTTTGCGCGCGGGACACAGGCCGAGGGTGTGTTGCCGCTTTGGATGGACAGGCGACTGACTTCGTGCTTTGCTGCAGGCGCGTGTGGCGGCGAGCTCGCGTGCTCGACGTGCCACCTGGTGTTCGAGAAGGAGCTCTTCGACAAGCTGCCAGAGATCAGCGAGGAGGAGGAGGACATGCTCGACCTCGCGTGGGGGCTCACGGACACGTGCGTGCCGTGCTGTGGTACGCGGGAGTGTGGGGCGCAAGCGCTAACAGTAATGACTGGTCGATAACGCAGGTCGCGGCTGGGCTGCCAGATCAAGGTGACCAAGGACCTCGAGGGCACGACCATCCGCGTGCCGGACGAGAGCAACAACCTCATGTAGAGCGTGACGGCGGCGAGCTGCTACCGTAGCCCTCCCCTTCTCATAATCTAGACCCTCCCGAGCGAACTATCGCCTCGGTTCATTCGTTCGTTCGTTCGTTAGTTGCTGCTTACGTGCACGCCAATGCTTCTATCTGCCTATGCGACCCTAGCGGATCTCGTCTAACCTAACCTAACACATCCAGCCTTGCTCGTCATGGTCACAGAGCGCTTGGCATCGACCGAGGCGGTGGCGGCTGCTTTGGCTTGCGATCGGCAACTCGATCCTCCATGCCTTCCAGAAGCGCCGCGAGCGTGTCCTGCTGCTGAACCAGTTCGTTGAGCTTGTGCTGGATGGTCTCCAGGTCGCCTTCGGCCGCGATGTTCCGGAACGACCCGGAGAAGCTCGCGTTGAGCTGGTTGATGCGATGCAGCGTCGTTTCTGCCACGGGTTTCGAGATCTCACGCTCGGTTTTCTCGTCGAGGGTGCTCGGGAGTGCCTCGGTGATCTTGTCGAGCGGAGGCGGTGAGCTGGGACGGCGCGCCAAAGGCTGTTCAGGCGACGAAGGTGTGCGTCGCGCGCGCTTCTCGACGATTTTCGCGATGCGCTGCTTCATCGCAGGGTAGTGTGCCAGCGCAATCAGGAACTTCTCGCGCGTGAGCATGCGCAGCTCACAGAAGCAGAGCGTGCGCACCGACGCGGTGCGAAGGCAGTTTTGGTTCAGGATCGCCATTTCACCAAAGTACTGCTTCTGTCCCAGCAGCCCGAGTTGCACTCCTTCCTTCACGATCTCGACCACGCCCCGGAAGATGAAGAACATCTCCTCGCCGATCTCGCCCTCGAGGATCACGTCCTCCATCGGCGGGAAGCACACCATCCGCATGCTCAGCGCGAGCTCCATGAGGAAGTTGTGGTCCGCGCCGATGAAAAACGGCATCTTGTTCAGCACGCTGTCGTTGATTGCGAACGCGATCTTGGAGCGCAGCAACGCCGAGAGCTCGGTGAGGATCCGAGATTCGTTCGAGAGCTTCGACTCGGTCGACATGCGCGCGTTGAAGAAGAACTCGCGGATCTCGAAGCGCAGCTGCACGGGGAGCTGCCGTGCTTCCATGTAGTCGTTCAGCTCGTCCATCTTTAGGTAGAAAACACCGTCGGCGGCGTTCAAGTTCCCGACCATCGCCACCACGCTCGTGATGCCATACGCAAAGATCCACGCGCCGACGATCATCGACACGATCGCGAAGATCCGCTCCTGGGTGTTGACAGGATGGATGTCTCCGTACCCGACTGTGGTCCTGTCCACCAAGGCACACGTCACACCGAAGCGAGAAAGAGACAAAGCGAAGAGCACGTCGACTTGAGTGCGCAATGTGAAAAAGCATTGCTATCAACACACACAAGGTACTGACATTGTCATGATCGCCCAGTAGAACGCCGTGACGTATTTGTCGTAGATCCTGGCGTCGACTAAGCCTCTCTCTGCCACCCAGCCGTTGTCGCTACCTTCACCAATCAAGTAGAAGAAGCAGCTGCCCGCTCCGCGCAGCGCCAGGTGTGGAGGTCAGCTCGCGGAGTCCTCTTGTTCGAGCTTGTGTGCATGTACGGATCCACTCATGGACGCACAAGCTACTCACCTGAGCCAGTGAGACGTAAAGCACACGAGAAAGCAAAACTTGACGATGCTGCTCACTGTCGAGCGCAGCAGCAGCGCGTACTCTAACCTGCGGGGGGACACGACAGTCGAGTATCTTAGCGGCAGCGATTGCCCATGCTAAGATAGCGAAGAAGAGTTCGTTGCTCGCGTCTCTCTCCACCCACCTATTGAGGATGCGCAGGATGGAAAGCATTCGGAAGAGCCGAAGCAGTCGGAAGAGACGAAAGAGCCGCGCGAGCTGCGGCACGCGCGAGTACGTGCCCTGGATGAGGTAGATCGGGAACGATGAAATGAAGTCCACGACGAACCACGACTTGAGGTACTTGGCGCCAATCACCCGCAATCGGTCCTCTATTCGACCGTTCTCCTCCAGCGCTGACAGGAACGTCACGCACTGCAACGAGTTTGGATAAGCGCTCACTCTGAGGGCAAGCTGGGCGAGCATGTGCACATTATCTGTATGCAGTGACGACGCACAATGTCTGCAATGAAGAACGCGTCAACGATGCGCTGGACGATCTCGATCGACGAAGCCACCTCAGGCGCGATTGAACCGCCAAACGCGATCTGGAACTGGCAAGCAGCAGGTAGCCCAAGCATATCGAGATGGTGTGAGCTCTCGCCATGGTGAACGGGAGGCACATTCCGAGTGAAGCGGTTGATTGTACCGGAATGACAAGCGCGTTGTCTACAGCAGATCACCACTAGTGAGCCCAAAGTCCAATACGCAACAGCACACTTCCACCATCCAGCTGAGCATGAAGAGAATGCGACTACTACGTACATGAGATGAACATGACCGAGAGGATGTCCCAGCGCAGACGGAACTTGCCGTGCGGAGAGATGAGGTAGAACGGCAGCGTGAGTTCCACGCGCTCCTGCTCCCTCTGGAAGATGAGCGTCTCGTCGAGCGCCACAGCTTCAACAAGGCTCAACGCCTCAGCTGCTCAGTGACGAACAAGCAAAGAGCAGGAGGCACATGAATAACCATTATGAACGGCACCGGCGATATTCTGGTCAGCTCCTGATGTTAGTATCAACGTCGCGTCCAAGAGCTCGGACGCACCAGGCGTGAGCTCGTCCATGTCCTTCTCCACTTCGCGCGACTGCTCTGTGTCGAGCTTGGACGGCGCGATCTTCGCCTTGTTCTTGAGCTTGCGCACGACCTCCTTGGTCGTGATGAGCCGCTGAATGCTCGTCTGGGAGCCTTTCTCCGACAGCTGCCACGCATTGGTTGTTGTCGCGTCAATTGCAGATCCGCGCCCTCACGCACGCGCCCATGCACTCTGCACGCACGATGTGCTTGGCCGCCCTGGCGCGCAGCTCGTTCTGCGCGATGCGCATCTCTTCGATGGGCGAGAGCCCCGTGACGTGCGCGCGCTCCGCCTGGCGCGTCATGAACGCCGACGCGTGGCCGCCGCGCTCATGCTCCGCGTCCGCCGCCGACATCTCGGCCGTCGGTCGGGACACACGCCGCGAATTCACGCGCGCGGCGGCACCGTCGGCGACGCCGTCGACGACGCGGCTCATTGGTCTTCGGTGTGTATTTCATACCAAGTATTCGGCCAGGACTCGAAGCGACGCGAAAGTTGTTTAAGGTGGGCCACATGATGCGGTGGTGTGGTCCACCTTTATCATTTAGTTCATATATTTCCTATGTGTTTTTTTTCCCAGTTTCTTTCTTGCAAATATGGCGGATGCCGAGATGGAGGTGAAGGAGGAGGCGGCGCCGGCGCCGTTCGTGAGCGGGAGCATCAGCCTGCCGTCCGGGGCCGAGAACACGCTCGACGAGCCCGTGTCTGCGACCATCGTGCGCCGAGTGCTGCTTCTGCATGCGTCCGCCGCTCGCTTGCTTACACCCGATACTCTTGCAGCTGCGCGACGTGCGCCTCGTGGGGGGCAAGCTCCGCGTCGTGCTCATGCCGCGCAACACGTCGGAGGAGACGCTCAAGGCGCTGCGCGACTGTGCGTGGAACGAATGGCTGCTGACTGACTGCCTTACTGCCTCGCGATCAAGCTATCAGACTGACGCACTGCGTCGAGGGAATGCGTGCAGGGGACCTCTGGGGGCCGCTGATGCTCTGCCTCTCGCTCTCCATGTACGTCGCTGGCGTCCGCCAGCAGCAGCTAAGTGGACCTATGCGTCTCCCTGGTCTGCTCACCCTGCCTTGTTGTAACGTGTGTGTGTGGCCAGCATGTTGAGCTTGACGGCTCCCGCGCACCAGTCGGCGATGGTGTTCACTGGCGTGTTCGTCGTCGTGTGGGCGGGCGCCGCTGTCGTCACGATCAACGCGCAGCTGCTCGGGAGCACCATGTACGCTGCTGCGTGCGCTAACGCGGTCGAGTGTCTGGCTACCGGGCAGTGTCGGAGGAGCTGACGCCGGCGTTTGCTGTTATTGTTGACTTTGCTGCCGTGGCGCTACAGCTCGTTCTTCCAGAGCGTGTGCGTGCTGGGCTACTGCGTGTTCCCGCTCAACATCGCGACGCTGCTTTGCATGGTGCTGGGCGTCGTGGTATCGCACGTGGCACTGCGCCTGTTGATCGTCGGCATCGGGTTCCTCTGGTCCACGCGAGGTGCGTCGCTCGTGCGTGCTGGGGGAAGAGAAGCGCGTTGCGGGGCCGAGGTAGCTTCTCGCTAGCTTGGCATAGCTAACCGTACGCTGTTGTGGAAACCGGATGCGTCGGTGCACAGCGTCCGTGGTGTTCATGTCGACGCTCGTGCCGCCGAAGCGCAAGGCGCTCACAGTGTACCCTGTGCTGCTCTTCTACCTGTTCATCAGCTGGATGGTCTTGATCCAGTAGGCGCCACGCATCCGACTCGCTCCAATACTTTACTTTCACTCTCTCGCATGGCGTTCGCGTTCGTCAGCGTTGCCACTGGCACTTGCTGCGAGGGTTCTTGACGGGTCCTAACCTTTTTTCAGAAGTATCACGACGGAGCTCAGTTGGCTCGTGAAGAGACCATTATTGTTGCTGTTTTTCACCATTCCGCCATTCCTCATTTTCACAACTTTTTCACAGCTCGAAAAGCACGGCGAAAATGAGTGGCACCGCAGCGCAGCAGCTCGAGAAGCTCATCGCGGACCTCGAGACGGACCTCGGCGTCGACGCCCACACGCCCGCGGACGCCGAGCAGAAGGCTCCGGCGGCGGCGGCGGCGGCTCCGGCTCCGAAGAAGGAGAAGAAGGAAAAGAAGCCCAAGCCCGCCGCCGCTGCCAAGCCCAAGGCGGCTCCTGCAGAGGAACAGCCGGAGATCACCAAGCTCGACATCCGCGTGGGGCAGATCGTCAAGGTTTGGAAGCACGAGACAGCCGACAAGTGCGTTTCTCTATCGCTCGATGCGCTGCTCGTTAATTGGTCGAGGTGGCCGATTGAGGTGATGTCTGGTCACTCACTTGCTGCTGCTGCTGCTGCTGCTGCTGCTGCTTCAGGCTCTACTGCGAGGAGATCGATGTGGTGCGTGCATCTGCCCAAGTGATCGCCAGCATGGAGTCACTGGCGTGCGTGAACTGACTCACGAGTGTGTGGTGCTGTGTGGTACGGTGGTGGGAACGGACGGCAGGGCGAGGAGGAGCCGCGCCAGATTGCCAGCGGACTCGTGCCTCACTACTCGCTCGAGGAGATGCAGGGCCGCCGCATCCTCGTGCTCTGCAACCTCAAGGCGCGTAACCTCGTGGGCTTCAAGAGCCACGGCATGGTCATGTGCGCCGCGGCGCCGATCGAGGGTGGCAAGGAGAAGGTGGCGTTCGTGGATCCGCCTGCCGACGCCAAGATCGGTGAGCGCATCACATTTGGCGACCTTGTGGGCGAGCCGTACACGCCGGCGCAGGTGGAGAAGAAGAAGGTGCTCGTGAATCTCGGTGACGACATGAAGACGGACGCGGATGGCGTGGCCAAGTGGAAGGAGCACGTCTTCACCACGTCGGCGGGTCCGTGCATCGCTCCTGTCGCCAACGGCGTCGTCAGATAAGCGGTCGGCTCGCGAGCTCGCTCTGCTCGACAGTTTGTTTGCGTGGCGACTTCTGTTATGAGTCAATGCGCGAGCCGAGCAAGCAAGAAGCGAGTGAGAGAAACGAGTGGGTCTATTGAGCAAGGAGATTACAGAGATGACGCTCGCATGACCAGACCAGAGGCACTTTGGTTCACCAGGAAACACGTTCGGAGCGCATCAACTGCTTCACAGATACCTTTTACGGATAGACTGGTGTCTACAAAAGGTGGTCGAGCACTACGCTCGCTTGGCACCTTGAACACGGTGTCAGTCCCGCTTGCGCTTTGTTCGCCTCGCTCCTTCGCTCTCGATCGGTTTCTTCTTCGACACAGGCTTCTCCGCCTTCTTCTTCGACTTCTTCTTGAGCGGCAGCTGCACGAACTCTTCGTCCTCGTTCTCGCTATTCTGTTCTTCTTCGTGGCCAGCATCTCGCTGCTTTCCCTTGCTGCCGTTGCTCTCTTTCTTCTGGCGGCTGTTCTTCTTCGTTGCCTCCGCCTCCGACGACGAAGAAGAATCTTGCGCGGCGGCGGCCTCGAGATCTTGCTGCATGCTGTTCTCAAGATCCTCCTGCGTGAACGAGCCTCCGGTTTGCTTGCGGCTCTTGGACTTCTTGCTCTTTTTGCCGCCAGTGACCGTCGGAGACTTCACGGCGACCTGCCAGCTCCCGTCTGGAGCACCGCCCGACATTCGTCGCAGCTCCTTGCTCGGAGAAAAGAGCATGACCCTCGGATTCGCGCCTGCTTCGCGCTCGTTTTCATCGGAATCTGCCGCCGCTCGCTTCTCAAGAACACGAAGCGGGCTCTCAACCGGTGGCAAGCTCCTGCGTCGGCGTCGGCGGCGCGCGGCGATCTTCTTTGCGTTCGCGCCGTTCGCCACCACCTCTTCGCGCAACCGCACCGCGGAATCAGGCGGCTCCATCGGCGTCTCGCTGACTTCGAGCATGTGATACGGGGTCGTCGTCGGAAGGCGCGTCGGGGACGGCGTCTTCGGAGGAGTGGCTGGGGCTGCTGTGTTCGACTTCGACGGCGTCGGGTGTGCCGACGCTCGGTGCAACTGCTGCTGCTGCTGCTCCAGCTGTTTCTTGTGATGCAGTTCGAATTGGCGCATGTCATACTCGACCTCCATCGCCATCTGCGGATCCGCGCTCAGAATGTCTTTAACTTCTTGCCGGTACAACTTGAAGAGCTCGTGGAAGTAGTGCTGCAAGTACCGCATCAACGGACTTCGCTTCGACTCGAGCTTGTGCTTGAGACCGATGAGCACCGGGACGACGTTCTCCAGAAAGTTCTTCTTTGACATCTTCGAGAGCAGCTTGCCCTTCGCGGCCGCCAGCTGCGTCGCGACGCTGCTGCTGTTCGCGTTCGCGTCCGCACCCCCAGCGTCAATGCCGTCTTCACCATCAATGTCATCGTCGTTGTCTTTCGTTGACGACAGCTTGATGTCGGACGAGCACAGGATCGCAAACGTGTCTTTCAGCACCGCCTCCGTGCCTGTCTCCGTGATCTGCGACGGGTTGTTGCACAGCGGCAGCTTCCCGTCCGTCACCTCCTCCAGGATCTCGTTGCAGAGCTTCATCGAGATCTGCAGTTTCTGCTCGTCCGACATGTTTTGCAACAGGAACCGGTAGAGCTGGAACCGCTGAGGGAAGCGCGCGTTCCCCGGGAGAGCGATCTCTTCGACGCCCTCCCTGTCAAGCGTAAAGTTCACTTTACCCTGGAAGTTGTTGAACACGAAGATCATCTCGATAAACTTGTTCGAAAACAGATGCGGCGACTTCTGCCGCAGCGGTCCGCAAAGCACATGGCGAGCGAGGTTCGACAGCTCTTCGTCCGCGTCCACAACGGCGCGGATGAAGAACCGCAGCAGTGACTCGCGCCACTTGATGTAGTCCTGTAGAATCAACTGCGAGAACAGCAGCAGCGCGCTCCGTCGAATCAGCGGGCTCTCGTCCAGCAGCGACAGCGCGATTGTCGGAATGTACGCGTCCACCAGCGCAGTGTACCGGATGCACAGATCTCCCAGAATCAACAGGATGTTCGACCGGATGTCCTGGATCTTGCATGTCCGCAGTTCTCGAATAAGCATCGTGATACAGTCCTTGGCGAGCTCCTGGTCACGAAGACACAGCTTTCCCAATGTCACGAATGCACATACGCGAACCGGTGTCGGAATGTCGGTTGGTTCGGTTGGACGATCAGCCTCGTTCTCGTCGCTCTCATCGCCAGCAGTTTGTGAGCTCGCCTGGTTGTTATTGTTGTTGTTGGCAGCGATCTGAGGGAGTAGGAACAGCTGCACGAGAGCCTTCACCGCAGAGCTCACAGGCAGCAAGGCAATCTCCACCGGGTCGTCTTTGTTGAACTCGAGCAGCGCGACCTCACCGATGCTGATCAGCTGCTTCTGGATGAGCTGTGTCTGATCCACGACTCGCTGCGGGTCCGTCTCGAAGCACGCCCGGAGGTTCGTCTCGCACAGCTCCAGCAGTTTGTTTCCCCACCCGAAACTGATCTCTCTCCTCGACTCGGCACTCGATGCTCTTGCCTTGCAGATGCTGTTGAGCGCCAACACGGCGTCAGCGATCACGTTGAGCGGGATCCCGAACGTGTGCAATGAGGCGAGGATGCTGTCGGCGATCGCCTTCGAGTCCTTCGCGTCGATCACGGGCGACAGCGCGGCAATGACGCGCAAAATGCGCTTCGAGCCGTTGTTGAACACTGCTGGGAGAGCCTGCTGCTGCAGCTTGTTCCAACAGCCCACGATCACGTCCAGGTTCTTCTTGTCGACATTCGACGCTTTCCCCAGCTTCCCGCTGTGCGCCAGTTCTTCGAGAACGACCCAGCTGAAGTCCCAGTACCGCGTGAGATCAGCACCAAAGCTCTCGTCCGCGTCGTCTGCAGAAGAAACCGCCTGGTTGACACACTCGCTGATGGCGTGGATGCACGCTCGGATCAATTTCTTCACCTCCACCTTGTCCTCCTTCATGAGCGTCCGCAGTGACTTCTGGACACACTTGACCATCACACCATCGAGGTGTGCCACGAGGTTCCACACGACGCTCAGTGACTCGCTCTGCGATTGGCTCCTCCTCGCGTCGTACCATGCCAGCACGCGCTCGAAAATCAGGCGGTTAGTCCACTCCAGTGACGATGCCTGTACGCTCGCTTCCGGGTCGGCACACAGTGGCAGCACACCGAGGTTCCACAGCTTCTGGACTTCGATGTCGTGAGGAAACTTGAGCAAGATCGCCGAAAGTGACTTGATCGCTTGGACGCGGACCATCAGTGACGAATCCGTGCACTTCGAATGAATGTCCACCAGATCCTTCCGCATCGAAGAACGAATAGTACCTGGACGGACGATCAACAGCGCCTCCAGTGCTTGCACAGCAGCTCTGCGTACGAATGTCTTCTCGTCCGACAGACTCTCGCGAAAGAGCTCGACCAAACGACGCATAAGCGGCGTCTCCTCCATCATCTTTTTCCCGTCTAAGCTCGTCGTGGGTGCGTACAAGAGCTTCTGGAGGAACTGGGCGATCTGCCGACTCCTGTCATTGCTTTGATCCATATCCATCTCACCGTCGTCGTCGTCGCTCACACCTGCTCCTCGCGAGTCAGCCGACTCGCTGTGCAGATTCATGCCTGACAGACTCAGCGTCAGCGTCGACGAAATGCCAGCGATGGCTTTTGCGCGGACAGTCGACATCTTGTCGCGCGACCGATCGATGAGTACATCCAGCAGCGGACCGACGCCAGAGAACGCGATCAGCTCGTGCGCGATGCTCTCCGAAGTCTGCCAGAACTCCGGCTGCAAAACGAACTTGCCGATCAGCTCCACTGCGAACTGCCTGTACTTGGCGTTCGCGTTCCTCGAGTAGCTGGTGAGGAAGCGTGCCAGACGAACGCGCTCCTCCTCCAGCAGACCTCCGCCGCCAGTTTGATCGGAATCACCGCTGACTGCAATTGAGAAGGCAAACGCGAGGACGCGCTGCCTCTCTTCGGAGCGCTCCGGCGCCTTCAAGCACACGTTCTGCAATAACCCTAAGCGCAGCAGCGAGATCTGATGCTCGACGTCTTCGTGCGCCATCCCTTCCTCGCTCCCATTACTGCGGATGGTGCGCTCCAAGCGATTGATGACGTCAATCGCCAGTCGATGGAAGCGCAACGCGCAGCGGTTCTCGATCGCTAGCGGCTCCTGCAGCGTGATTCCAGGCACAAAGCAGTGTGCGACGACTCGCGCGATGTGGACGGCATCCCCGTGGGCTCCATTCAGCAGCTTCGACAGCACCTCGAGCGACTTGTCCGTCACCGCTTCGCCCGTGTCGTCATCAGGCACAGCCGTCTGCAACGCGATCACCATCTCGATCGTCGGGATGATGGACTCTGTGCTCGAGGCGAGCGAGAAGGTGTCGAGGAACGTCGCCATCATGGCGAAGAGGTCAAGCCCGAACTTGGCAAGCTTGTGCTGAATCTCGGTGAAGTCCTCGTTGTCTCGCCGCCTGGCGGCGATCTGCTTCTCCTTGATCGTGCGCTGGCGCGCTGACACGCGCCGCACGCTCAGCGCGCCGCTTTCCTTGGCGCGCGCGAGTGCGTCATCGCGCATGAGCACGATCCACTTCTTGAGCACGTCGAGCACCTGGCGGTACACGTAGGGCATGAAGAGCCCGTACGCCGAGCCGCCCGGGAGTTGCAGCCACGCGAGGTAGATCTTGCTCGCGAGCAGCGCCTTGGCGAGCGCGCGGCGCTTCTCGTCGGCGTCGAGCTTCGCGTACACGTCGCGGATGCTGATGACCGCGTGCAGCTGCGCGAAGAATGTGCGGTAGGCGGCGGTCGAGTGCTGCGCCTCGCCCACGATCGCCGCGACCGCCTCCTCGGACGCGAGGAACTCCCAGAGCTGCGCCACCTCGAGCTCCGTGGTCGCGGACGTGTCGAGGCTGCGGCGTTTTCCGCTGCTGCCGCCGCCCGGCTCAGCGGCGAGGTGCTTGCGCAAGTACTTGGCGAAGACGCGCTCGACGGCGCGCAGCTGACTGACGGTCACGTTGCCCGCGAGGTCCGGGAAGAGCGGGTCGCCTGGGTGGACGCTCTCGCCCGTGACGCTGGTGGTGGCCACCGCCGTGCCGCCCGACGCGAAGAGCGACGACGCGACGTCCTCCGGCACCTCGTGCAGCTCGAGCGCGCGCAGCGCGGCCACGAGCTCCTTCTCGAGCTCCATCGCCGCTTATTGCTGTGGTTGCGCGCCAAACAGGAAAACGGCTCGCGAGAAATTCAAATAAACAGGCCGGTCGAGGCTGCTGCCACAAAGAGACCGCGACTACCGCTCGGCGTTCGAATAAGTAGCTGGAGATTGTATACAGAGAAGCGAAACGAGGCCACTAATCGAAGCGCCACCAATGCTCCAACCAAGACGACACCATTTCCAGCAATTATTGTCGGCAGCAAACATGGTAGACGCATCGCCGAAGGAGGCGGAGGACTCGGCGGCGAACCAGTTCGGGCTCCAGGACCTGGCGCAGCTGCCGCTGCTGGAGCAGGTGCACCGTCTCTTCCATGCCATCCAGATGCAGTACCCGTACAAGGAGGTGCGTCGCCTGCAAGCTGCTGCTAGTCCTAAACTGCAAGAGCTGACAATCCGATGGTGACGCGCTCAGACGCCAGCGTGGAAGAACCTGCCGCTCGAGCAGAAGCAGCGCATGCTCGCATACATCCGCGACAAGCGCGCGCGTAAGACGGCGCCCGGGAAGCAGAGCGCGCTGCCGAAGCCGACAATCACGGTCGTCTCGGGCGATCAGTCTGCTCATGCTGACGACGCGGGGGAGTCACCAGCAGCAGCAGCAGGAACAGCAGCACAGAGCGCCGGGGATCCGCCGAAGCCCGCGGTGAAGACTGACTTGTACCTGCAGATGCTGCAGCGACGCACAGTCGTCGCGCCTGCGACGGGTGAACAGGGCACGCACGTGGCGACGCACCCGAACAGCGCATACATCGCGCCGGCGCAGGTCGCACAGTATGCAGAACGCAAGAGCCGCGCAGCGCGCTGGAAGGTCGTGGATGCCGAGTTCTACGACGAAAAGTGCACCGCGTGCGGTGTCGTGCACAGGGAGTTCGACGGCGCGAAAGGCGCGATCCTGAGCACAATCGCGGCGATGATGAGCACGTTCGGCGACTTTGGCCGGTCCTGCGCGTTGGCGGCGCAGGAAGTCAAACGCCTCGGTGCGGCACCATGGGCTCTCTTGGAGGTGTAAATGCTAGTGCATTTAGTGACGAATGTGGGGCGAGCGTGTCAACAGTCGGCGAGCACCTTCGCGCGGCGCTCGCACAGCTCGACCCCGAGGAGCTTAGCAGTGGGCCAGGACTGAGGGTGCGTTCGGATTGCACGTGCTTGGGCAGGACCTTTAGACGTCGTCGTGCTGCTGGGAGTGGATGGAATTCTCACAGTATGTTGCTGTCTCACTCTCCCGCACTCTTTTGCAGGCGCTGGTCGAGGCGTTCCACGAAGAAGCGACCTACTACGGTCGTTGGCGCGAGTTCCGCGGCGAGAGCAAGCACGAGCAGAACGAGCTTGAGGACGTTGAAGAGGAGGAGCTCGCGGAAGAGCTTGATCTGTTCGCCGTGGCGGAGGCAGACTCGGTCTTCAATGCAGCCTTCCTGGTACGCTCGTATGCGTGCGACTGGCTGTGTGCACACATCCGGCTGGTTATCCTTGCTCTCTTTGCATGCATACTCGCGCGGGTGCTGACTGCTGAATGGATGTCGCCGGACTGGATGGGCGGCGCAGGAGCGGATAAAGTTCGCGGACGAGCGCACAAAGACGATGGACTGGTCCAACTACGACGCGTTCGCGCGCGGCCGCAAGCTCAACTTCATGAGCAGCAAGGGCCAGCAGTTCCGCCACTGGCTGCGCATCGGCAAGAGCTCGCGCGCGTCGCTCGAGTTCATGAACTTTGTCGCCTACCACAAGTACGGAGGACCCTGCGGTCGATTTTCGCGTGTGCTGTTGCTGCTGCACTGGTTAAAGGTGAAGTGTCCACTTGCTCTGAAGCTGACGCTGTCGCGTGCTTGTATCGTGCGATGGCGCTGAGCAGCATCGGACGACTGGTGGAGCTCGCGATCAAGCGCCGCACTGGCGGCGTGCTGCAGACGCTGGGGGCTCCGTTGAACAAGAGCGACATTCAGTGCGTCTTCGATAGTCGCCGTTGGTCTTCGTATCGATGTCGTTGTGGTCCTAAGCGCTGACGTGATGGTAATGTCCGCGCACGTTCGCCCACAGAGCCGTCGCGACAGAGTTCTCGTCAGCTGCGCAGCGACCACCAACACCACAGAGATCGAGCGCTGATCACGAGAGCGAGAGCTCCATGCCGGTAGCGAAAGTGCGACGCGTGAGCACACGAGTCGGCGAAGTCACGGTCACAGAGCGCGTGCCAGTACCAGCACCTACAACAGCAGATGCCGCGTCATCTCCCGAGAATCTACCGCCACCCCCAGAGACTACCACCACCAGCAGCAGTGCAATTAGTGGGGCGACGACGCCTCCTGACAGCGATTCAAAGGCGCGACCGACACGCCTGAAGCGGCTGAGGTGATGTCGAGCGAGTGAGCAAGCGAGAAAGAGCGAGAGCGCGCGCACAGCGATCAGCTGCAGCTCCCATTCGCCGCAGCAATCAACATGAATCGTCGCGTCTCGACGTGCTTGCCTGCTCTTCTTGTTCGCCCTCGCCAGCGCTACGCTTGCTCACTCTGCAGCTCCCCCGCCCTCCACCTCTTCTGCGTTGCTCTTGTCGAGCGCCTTGTACGCGGCAGCCTGCGTCTTGCTGAGCCGCTTGTAGAGTCGGAACTCGACTGGGAGCTGCTCCTCCGCCAGCACGCGCTCAGCAAAGTACACGCGGCGCACGCGGCAGTTGGCGTGCAGTTGCACGCTCACCGCGTGGTCGAACGCCGCGCCGTACGCGTCACGCATGAGCTGCGCGAGGTCGAGCTGCACCTGGTTCCAGCTCCCGGCGTCCAGGCGCAGCGGCAGCAGCGTCATGCGCGGGTGCACCATCGTGGCGCGCTGAAACGTCGACGCGCGGAAGCGCCGCAGCTGCCTGCGCGCGTCGCGCACGACCACCTCAAGCGACATCTCGCGGTCCTCGAGCGGCTTGACGAGCAGCACGAGGTGACGCAGCCGGATATGCAGCGACGCTCGATCGCCACTGCTGCCGCCGTCGGCAGTGTCATAACCATCGGTGATGTTGTCGTCCTGGTCGTGGTCGCCGGCGTCTGGCGGACAGCGGATCCAGGTGTTCGCGACGCTTTCGCGCGCCGAGAGCTCGATCACCGCCGACTGCACGGCGTCGTCCAGCACACGCGTCACGCTGCGCGCCGGCAACTCCTCCCGCTTCTCCCAGAGCTGCAGCGGCTTGTTGCTGGAGAGGGGGCCAGCGTCATCGAGTCAGCGATACCGCAAGTGCGAGAGAGCAAGTGGATCCGCACCCGACACTGTAGAGCAGCGAGATGGTCCCGGACTGGTACGTCTGCGCGAACATGGCGCTCTTGGACCTCTCGGGTGTCTTGGAGCTCGTGACGGCGAGATCGTTTCTGTCGGATTCGCACTCGGATGACTGGAGTGGATGCAGTGCAGCGCGACATCGTTTGTGGTGTGCTGGACCTACTGCACATGGAGCAACGAATGAAGTTCGGACCAACACATCGTGTTGACGATTAGCCTCCGCTGCAGCTGTGCGCGGCCACGACACACACCACACTTGGGGCGGCATTTCGGGAAGCCGCTCCAAGCGTGGTGGGTGTCATGGCCGAGCACGACTGCAGCGGAGGTGGCGGCTCGACTCCCTTCCACTCCATCGACATCTGCGCCACGCGGAGTCTCCTCTTGCACTACTCATCTGCTTGGACTTCTTCTCACGCGCGCGTCCTTCTTGATCGGCCACTGCTGCTGCCGTCTTGGTGGCGCTGCTCTCTATCCGCACGACTCGGAGCACAGAGAGCTCGCTCGAACCCGCCGTGCTCGCTGCATCACCTGGCTGACTTCGACTCGCGCTCTCGCTGCATTCCGATCGGTGGTGCGTTGAAGCACCAGCGCGAGTGCAGCGAACTCCCACTGGTAGTCGGCTACATCGCGTCCGCGTGGCTGAGTTCGTGGAGGGAAAATGAAGATCCCAACCACGACTTGGACGCCACCGTTCGCGAGGTAAGTCGCAGCCAGATTGATCAGTCTCGGCACGCTTCTGTGAGCGACCTCGGCCTCAACAATCACGGCTGGAGGACCGCCGCGGAGTCCCGTGCATTCGGGTAAAGGCTCACGTCTGGCCGGCGGTAGCAGTCCCGTGCCAGTGCTGTCGTTATGCCGAGTGCTGCTGCTGGGCCGGTGTCGGCAGCAGACCACCTTCAGACGCCCACGAGCCGCGGCGAGCTGATGCTGCGCTCGTTGTTCCGCCTCCAGCTCCAGCTGCGAGTTGTAGCTGGAGCCGCTAGCCAGACACTCAGCCGCTGCTGCTGTCGTCCTGGAACACACCTGCGCCAGTGGCGCTGTCGAACCTTGATGCTTCTGTCGGACTTGCGTGGACCGCGATAGCCCTGGTGCTGGTATCCCAATCGATGTCCGCTTCGCCAAACGTCACCGCATCGGCACCACGGGAGCCGCGCACGCGTCGCGGTCGTCTCGGGTGTGTTCAGCGTCATCGGGTCTCCGGCGTCTTCGAGCTTCGGGTCCTCGCAGTGCTCGCGAGCATCGTCGAAGTCGCTCCTTGAGGCGGAGTCAATGGCGGCGACCGAGCCACAGCAGATGGTTTGGTGATGCTTGGGTGACGCCGGCGGTTGTCGATGAAGTGTCGGGGAGGTCGAGCGCGCGTGCACCTGACGAACTCGCCGCCTCTCAGAAGCACGTCGCGCTTGCCGTCGGCGGCGCTTGCGGTCGTGCTGTGCTGGGAGGCGGCGAGTTCGAGAGTGAAGAGCGCGAGCGAGCGAGCGAGCGGCGCAGTAGGAGGCGGCGATAGAGGTGGAGGGAGAGGGGGAGAGCAAGCAGGTCGAGCGAGTGTCGAGGGCGTGTCGAAAGGACGCAGTTGCTGCTGCGCCAGGTGAAAGGGTACAGAGTGGAAGAAGTCGGAACATGTTGTCGTCAGTCTGATGGTGACTCGCGATGACTGGTAGCCAGAGCATGTCCGTTCGTGTTCGTTCGCGATCTTTCGGTCTTCAGATCGCTCGCGCTGACCTGGTGTCATCCTCCGCTCGCGGTCTCGACAACCTGCTCCGACCCTTGCGTCAGTGCGGTGGACGATTTCCGACGTCATGTCGCCGCTCGCAGCGCCAATGCCTTACTGCTGCTGTGCGTGCTCGTGTGCTCGGACGCCACACTCCGCAGGCTCCTTTGCTCGCTGCCAGCACCGTCGCCGCCGCCAAAGTCACCGCCGACTTCGGTGCTTTGCTTCTTGCCTCGCAGCTAGCGACACATCCGTCGCCGCGAGTTTTCAACCTGTCATTGACTCCGATTTCGCTCGTTTTCGCTTGTTTTGTATCGCCGAGCGCTCGAAATGCTTGCCGAGAAGGAAGAGAAGACGCAGGAGCAGCAGCTGGCGCCGCGCACCGCCGTGAAGCGCCAGCAGTGGATGCGCGACCCGGCGGCGCGGCGCCAGGCGGTGCTGCAGCAGCAGCGCCAGGCGCGTCGCGACCTCGCGCAGCACGCCCGGCAGCTACTTGCAGCAGACGACGACGCAGAGCTCAGCAGCAGCAGTAGTAGTGGCGGTGGCAGCGGCAGAACGAAGCGGAGAGCCCACCGCCGCCACAGCCAGCAACAGCAGGACCTCGGAACTAACGCTAGCGATGCGACGGTGGCCGCAATGCAAGCAGCAGCAGCTGGCAGCGACGACGGCATGGAGATCAGCACCACGTATGATGGTGGAAGCAGCGCGAGCGAGGCGGCAGCGGCGGCGGCGTCGAAGCGCAGGACCCGCGAGGAGCGCGTGAAGCAGCGGAGAGAACACTTCGCCAAGCAGCTCATGGTGCCCGAGTGGATGGTCGACGTGCCGCGCGACCTGAACGGCAGAGGCAGCGAGATCGGCGCTGGGTGGTACGTGCTGCCGCGTCCAGAAGGAAAGCGCTGCATCGTGGTCGCAAACGGGTGCGTGAAGAAGCAAACGCATGTGTGGCGGACATCAATGTGTTGGTGCTCGATCCATTCGCTTACTGGTCATGAGAGATGCTGAGAAGTGAATCGGATGGCGATGTGGCTGCAGGGGGTTGACGATCGCGCGCATCCCGTCCGGAGGCATCCTGAAGAAATTCCCGTCGGCGCTGCCGAGCGGCTCACACAAGACGAACGCGTCGACCGAGGCGTACTGCATTCTCGACTGCATCTTCCACGAGCACGACTCAACGTTCTACGTGTTGGATGTGATGTGCTGGAAGGTGCGTGGAGCTTGCGTTGATCGTGTAGATTGACTGTGTGGCAGAGCTCATCGGGTCACTTATCTTTGCCAATGCCATTGCTCATATGCGCACAGGGCTACTTGCTGTACAATTGCACGACCGAGTTCCGCTTGTACTGGCTGCGGGACAAGCTGTCGGAGGGCAACATCTCGACCGTCACGCCATCGAACCCGTTCCGCTTTATGGTACGCACGTGTAGTGCATTCGTTGTTGGTGCTTCATGTAGACAGACAGACTAATGGCTTACAAACTCTCTTGCGCGCGTATCCAGCCTGTTCCATGCTACGAAAGCGATGAGCGTGGGATCATGGAGGCGTACTCCACGACGTTTCCGTTCCTCAAGTGCGTGCAAGCGCGAAGAGCTAAATTGTAGTGTGTAGCTGATGCGCGTGTAGCCACTCACTCTTTGTGCGACAGAGATGGCTTGCTCTTCTACTTGAAGGCAGCACACTACGAACTCGGTCTTTCGCCGCTTGCGCTTGTCTGGAAAGACGACCACACGAGCAGGTACTTTGTGTACACGGACAAGCCGAGCATCGTACTGCGTCTGGACGAGGCGAACAACTTCACGACCCTCGAGGGCATCACGCTGTTCTCTGCCGATACCGAGTTCCTCCAGCAGCATGAGGTGCGAGAAGATTTCCGTGCTTTCAGTTGACAGGTTCGTATGGTGGAGGCTGTAGCGTACTTGCCATTGACGCTCTGTACCTGTCGCTGGTGTGTGTGTGTGTGTGTGTGTGTGTGTGTGTGTGTGATGCAGCTGACCGAAGGTGACCTGGCCAAATTCTCGTTCGAGCACGGATACATCGACGCGGCGGACCAGAAGCCGCGCCTCGCAGGCTTGGCGTTTGGCAAGCGCTGCTCTCCCCAGCGCGCGCTTGCCGACAGCTGGACTAAGATCCTGTTCCAATACAACGCGAGGTCGGGCGGGGTCCAGATCCAGCACATTCTTGAGGTACGGTGTGCTGGTTGCGACATCTTTGCGGTATCACGGCTCACCTAATTGTGCGAATGGACGCGCACACACAGGCGGCAAGGGCGAGCGCTGGAGAAGTTCCGGAGATCGCGATGGAGGATTAGCAGGTATTTATCCGGTTTGATGATACGAGTAGTCCTTGGAACGCGCGTGCTTGCCCTCTCCTCGAACGACCATGTTACCCCTGAAAAATGGCAGTACAGCTTGCGGACGTTGATTGGTGCTGTTCGGCATGTTTGCTTTGATGTAAGGCTCCTTCATTTCCAAAGAGCTGAAGTCGTCCACTGTCTCGCGCATCACATTCCTTGACATCGCATCGAGTATCTGCGGTTTCTTGCGTCTCTGCCTGCTTTTCTGGTGAATATGGTGTGGAGCTATCACCGGCAAGGTACTTGATGACGGCGATGGTGAAGGATACGATGCCATCTCGTTTCTGTCTTTGTCAGCGTCGAGGTTTCCGTGTAGCCGGCAGATGTCGGCCTCGCTCGGAAAATGCATTCGCTTTTTGGGCTGTGATGACCGCACTGGCAGTCCCATGAGCACATTGAACTTCCTCGAGTCTCTTGCCAAGTACGGCTCCTGCTCGATCTCATCTATCACGAGCGAGTCCGCATACGGCACCGCGTACGGAGCTACCTTCAAGCGAGCTCGTCGTCGTCGCTCCTCTCGTTCCATGCAGCGCCGCTGGATGGATGGCAAGAACTCTTCCGACGGCTCATTCGACGACGCAAAGAACGGCTCGAAGGAGGAGTACAGCTCGGTCAGATACAGTCGACGCTCGTTCTCGTCTCGCTCTCGTGCTGCTAGCTCGTCCTGGACGAGAGCTGATCGATGGTCCTCTGCGTCCATCAATGCCAGCTCGTTCAGTTGACTGCGCTTCGCCCGAACGACGGCATCTCGGATCTCCTGGCGCACTTGATAGCCCAGACGATCCTCGCTCTCCATGTCCGCTTGCTCTTTCGCCATCGACTCGCGCCTGGCTCGCTCTCTTGCCTCGTCATCCCTCATCCGCTTCATCTTGTTGATGACGCGCTGCGCCTCCTGTTCTTCACGGCGCTTTGTTTCAAGCTCTGACTGATAGATCAAAACCTTTCGCAACTCGAGCTGCCGGACTCGCTTCATCTGTAACGCTTTGTCCTCCTTCTCCTTCTCCATTCTTGCTCGCTCAGCTCTTCGTTCCTCTTCGGCTAGTCGTTCGGCTTCTTGTTGATCAAGCAGGCGCTGTCGTTCACGTTCTTGCTCCAGTTCCTCCTCTTCCTCGAGCTCCTCGTCACCATTGTCGATGCCGCTGCCAGAGTGCCAGTTGCTCGACGGGAGTTGGAAACGTGTCGGGAGGTTACCAAAGAAGTACGAGCGACTGAAATCTGTCCGCTTCGGAGGCGTGAGCGACTTGCTGTCATCGTCGTCATCGTCGCTCTCGACTTCCATCATTTGCGCGTTGAATTCTCGGGAGAGCTCATCTTCGACAAGCATCAGTTCGGTTTCCAGGGCAGCGCATCGGAGCTCCTCTTCAGCGTTCGCGTCGCTCAATCCGTCTTGCTCAGGTTGAGGTTCGAAGTTGTCAGTGATCACGTTCACGTCGCTTGCACTCGCTTGCTCTGCATCCTCCGTTGGCATTACTTCCTCGCTTTCCGAATCCGCGTCAACCTGCGCCTGATCGAGGCTCGGAAACTGGAACGTCACCGAAAGCGACCGCGGCAGCGTCTCGAAGACAATAGGGCCAGGCAGCTTTCCGTACTTCGCAACACTTGCGATTCGGCTTTTGCGCTTCATGTAGAACAGCTTTCTCTTCAGAAACGTAAGTCGAGCTTCATCCGATTGAAAGTACGCTCGCAAGAAATCCTCGCTGCTCAGCGCAGCGCCGATCTCACCGTCGCCGAGCTCCTGAGAGAGCAAGTTCTGTATCGATACGTCTGCTGAAGCCTCGTCGACTTCGCGATTGAGAAATTCGAGGCGCGCCTTGTTTCCTCGCGCAGTCCACCATGGCACAAACTTTCCGGCAAGTGCGAGCAGATCAAAATCCTCTAGGCTCGCACCAGACAAGTCTGGCAGTTCGATCTCGTCCATCATCGCCGCAATCTGGATGTCCGGATCCAGCAGTGCCAGGGCAACTTCCTTCGCTCGTGTCGCCTGACTTGTATTCTCCCACGACATGACATCCTCCGACTCGTTCGATAGTGCCCACTGAAAATTCTCGAACACGAATACCGTTTCTTCTGCCGCATCACTAATGGAATGATGTCTCTCGCTCAGTTTCTGCTTGACTTCTTGAACCACTCGAAGTCGGTGCGTCAAGTATTGCGTTCTCGACTCCAGTCGTTCCTTAGTCAGCGATGCGTCCCCACTCTCCCCGGAATACCACAGCACAAACTCGTGCCATTCTCTCGAGTTTGGTGCACCGACACACTCGAGAGAAGGAACGGGAATGCCTTTCTGAGTCATCTCCGAGTGAACTTCTGGATCAGTGGCAGCAAACGTGAGTTCTTCGAGCAGGAATCGTTCTCGGACCCATTGGTGATGGTTGTGCATCGCAGTGAACCAGCGGCTGAACGCGTGCACCGAAAGCTGCACTTTCACGTCGCGGCTCTCAAAGTCCTCGAGCGACGGGATCGAGATTGCATCTCTTGCCGCTGCTTCTCGAACACATCTTGACTTCGTTGCCACCATCAACTCGAGGCGGCGTTGCGCGTCGCTTAAATCGCTCCACGCGAGGAAGCGCACGTTGAATTGATCAGCGTCGTTCTTTACCACGCTCTTGGATACGTTAGTCTCGAGCGCTACTCGTCGTCGGCGAGCTGAGGCGTGGAAGTCGAGCATAAGCACAGACTCATCTTCCAGTTCCGCAAGCGAAACGACGGCGACTGTCTCTTGAAAAGAAGGCCCAGCGTGCACTTTGCCATTGCTTGTTCGAGAACCAGCTTTCGACGCTGAGTTTTGGCTGCTCGAGGCGAAGTTGCCATTCCCGTCAACATCGGACGCTCCGGTTGTCACCACATTGCACTCTGTCTGCCTCTTTGCCGCGTCGCCCGGAGTAAAGCGACTTCGGTACACGCGAGGCTTTGCCTTTCTAAAGCTGCTTGGAACGGAGCTCAGTACAGGGACAAAAGACTGCTGTGCATCTTGGTTCGCACGACGGCTTCGACTGGTCTTCTCCACTTTAGCTACAAACGCTTGCTCTGGGAGCAACTCTGGTGTATGCAACACCGGCGGAGAAGTCGACTGCAGAGCTTTCGTGCGGCACTCAGCAGGATGGAGCGCCGCAGAGCTGTTGTGTCCGCGGCTAGCAGCGCCACTGTGCTCCTCTCGCGTCGCTGCGTCCTCAGGTATCGTCACCCATCTACTCAGTTGCGCCAGCGAGCCAACATCAACGCACGCAGCTTTGTTTTGCGACGACAGAAGCGAAGTCGACGCCTTCGTCGGCGCTCGCGTGTTGTTCCCTTGCCTCGGAGCGTCATCCAAGCGCTCGTGTGCTTGCGGTGACGCCGATGGGTTGTTGTTGCTCCTGCTCTTGGTGGCCGTGGTGGTAACCGGCAGTCGCTTCCTCGGGTCGCTCGGGTCGACGCCCGGGATCGCGACACGGATGCGCACGGGCGCGGCCGCTGCTACGTCGCCTTCCTGGTTCATGTCGCGCGCGTCGTCGTCGCCATCGTGGCCATCGTCGCGGCGAATTCCGCACTGGGCGTTGAAGTTTCCGTGCGGCTGTGGCAGTGACCAGCACTCACATTAGTGACTTTGGCATTCGATTCGACTAAGTACGGCATCATTCTCAAACGACCTCGCTTCCAGTGGATTACTTGCTGTCTCGAGCACAGGCAAGCAAGGAACCAAGCGGGCGGGCAGGAGACGAGCAGCTAGACCCGCAGCAGCAGCTCAGCAGACCGACCGACTAGCACCCGAACGAAGCATGGGACGCACAGGCGGGAAAGTGCCCAAGGGCGGGCTCGGCGGCTCGCTTCTCAAGACGCAGCGCAAGACGTCGGCGGTCCACACGAGCGACATCCAGTCGAGGTTCGCTTCATGGGCTCTGCACAGGCGGTGGCGGATCGCAGAGAACACTGACTGACTGTTGCTGTATGTGCCTTCTGATTGGTCTGCGACTTTTGCAGCGCGGGGCGGCATGTGTCAGCTCGCGATGGCGGAGACGCGACCGTGGCGCTGGCGTCGTATCTGGAGGGCTCCTCGCTGGTGCGTTTGCTGGAGCGAAACGCGACGCTGCTGCTGTGGCCAAACCACACGTAAACTAACGTGCTTGCTTCGCTTATGTGGTGACGTTGCGTGGTAGGACGACTTCCTTGCGAGCGCGGTGCTCGCGAACCGCGAGTTCACGGCGGTGAAGGAGAGCATTCTGATCATGGAGGACGAACCCGGCGCGATCGTCATCGAGTGCGTCGTCGCCGTTGTGTAATTGGTAGTCGCGTGCGCACTGCTAACCGATCCGTTTGTCTGCTGCTGCTGTGTGTCGCTCTGTGCAGCCGCGATGCTATGCTTGCTCCGGAGATGAGCTTCACAGAGCTGAAGGTGCCCCGCCGACCGTCCTGGGACGCCACCACGACTGCGGAAGAGCTCAATCGTAAAGAGAAGGAGAGCTTCATGGCGTGGCGTCGCGACATTGCTATGTGAGTGCATGTGTGACGAAGCGCTGCTGTCGCGACTCTCCTTCCGTATTTTATACCAGCGCTGACGTTCCTGCTAATATGCTGTGCGACAACCCGCTGCATTATCTCTACAGGCTGGAGGAATCGTCGGCCGACCTGGAAGTCACGCCGTTCGAGAAGAACCTGGAGGTCTGGCGCCAGCTGTGGCACGTGCGCGAGCGCAGTGACGTGATCGTGCAGATTGTCGACGCACGCAACCCGCTGTTCTACAAGTCCGACGATCTGGACGCGTATGCCAAGGAAGGCGACGTGTCGCGCCGCACGCTCCTGATCATCAACAAGTCCGACTTCCTCGACGAGCGTCAGCGGTACGGAACGGAATGGACCTGTTGCTGATATGCTCTCGGAGAGAGAGATTGCTAATGTCGGTGGGTGCTTGTCGCGCGTGTGTGTGTGTATTGCGCTGCAGGACGGTCTGGGGTAACTACTTCACAAAGCAGAACATCGAGTTCGTGTTTTTCTCGGCAAAGAACGCGCAGGACGAGATCGACGAACTGGCAAAGCAACAGCGTCTCATCAAGCGCGAACAGGAGGAGGAGGAAGCGGCAAACGCATTCGCTGAGGAGGAAGAAGCTGACGAAGAAAGCGACGAGGAGCAGACAGAAAGCGCGGATGAGACAGAGCACGAGACGACCCCAGCTACAGAAGAGCCAACGGCGGAGGTTAACGCGGCGGCACATGAAGAGGAATCTAGCGAGGAGAAGAGTGTGTACCCGCTGCTGTCGCGCGTGGAGCTGCTGGCGTACTTGGACTCGATTGCCAGCGTGGTACTCGAGGAGGTCGGTCTGCGTGCAAAAGACAAGGGTTTGATCAAGTTCGGCATGGTCGGCTTCCCGAATGTCGGCAAGAGTTCGGTGATCAACGCGCTGCTCGGCGCGTCGACGTTCCTGCACAAGACGCAGCGCGTAGCTGTCGGCGCGACGCCTGGCAAGACCAAACACTTCCAGACGCTCATCCTCTCGGACAAGATCATGCTGTGCGACTGCCCGGGGTTGGTGTTCCCGAGCTTCGTGAACTCGAAGGCGGAGATGTACTGCTGCGGCGTGCTGCCGATCTCCCAGCTGCGAGACCATGTCGGTCCATGCCAGCTCATGTGCTATCGCATCCCGAAGCGCGTGTTCGAGCGGACGTACGGCATGAAGATCTCGACCCGCGTATCGTCCAAGGAGACGGACGTCGTCGAGGTGTACGCGTTGCTGGAGGCGTTCGCGCGCCTTCGCGGCTACAACACGGCAGGCAAGGGCGGCCCAGACACCTCTCGCGCCGCGCGCGACCTGCTCCGCGACTACGTGAACGGCAAGCTGCGTTACTGCCACCCGCCGCCAAACGTGGACGAAGACCCGGAAGTGTTCGACATCCACTACATCGCGCACCAGCGGTTCCCGGACCTGGCAGAGGGAGACCTCGCGGCAGAAGCAGCAGAAGCCGGCGACAAGGCGTCGACGACGGAGGCTGGGGAGAGCACACTGGACGACTCACTCGAGTTCGACCGCGCCGTGCAGGAAGACAAGAAGCTGCTCGTAAGCAAGCGGCTGAAGAAGCACGGGAAGAAGGGGCGCAAGGGCCGCGACAAGAACCCGTACGAGGACTCGGACCTGCCGACCGGGGCCTCGATGGTGCACATCAACCAGGGCGGCAAGAAGCGCACGAACCCGCGTGAGCGATACAACCTGTGAAGCAGTCGTCCTCTTAGCCCTACATCACACAAGCGCGCATAGTATCTCCTTGGGTGTTGAATTCACGAAAGACACAGCTACCTACTTCTCTTCCCCTGCTCCCCCACTTGCAGTCTCACTCCCGAACACATGTGCACGCAGACGTAAGACGCTCGAACGAACAAGTAGGCAGATAGGAAAGCTCGCTTGGTGTTAATCGGAAGGCGTCAACCGCTCACATCGGCGCGCAGCAGACTTCGATCGTCTACTGCGCGCTCTTTTGGCCTCATCCTCGTCGATTTTTCCTCTTCTTCCTCCTTCTCACTCACCTTACATCGCTCGCCTTCCCGCACCGAAAAAGGACGACAGCTCTCGGATTCGTCGGCGCGCTCTCTAATGGTCTCGGCAGCTTCGTTTAGCAGCTCGTGTCCGGCTCAGCGAGCTCACGGCGGCGACACCTCCGGCGTGGAACTTCGACCCTGAGCCTAGTGGCCCTTCTGATCCTCCTCCATCGTCTCCTCGTTATAAGTAAAGCCCGGGAACTGCGCCTTGCTGCGCTGCGTCTCGCTCATGGTCGTCGTCACAACCGAGTCCACCGGCTTCTCGCCCGTAAACTCAATGTCGAAGTTGCTCGTGTCCATCGAGCCGAGGCGGTTGGGCGGCTTGAACTCCGGCACGACCTCCTTGTTCATCACGGCTTCCCAGTCGATGCCCTTGAAGAACGGGTGCGCCTTGATCTCCTCGGCGTCCGTCGGGCCACTGCCGAGACGGTCGCTCACCTTGCGCGTGAGCAGGCCCGTGAGCAGGTCCTTGGCCTCCGCCGACATGAACGACGGGAAGCGCAGCGGCGCGTTCAAGATCTTGTCGTACATGCGCTGCATGTTCTGGTCGTAGAAGGGCGGCAGGCCCGTGAGCATCTCGTAGATGAGCGTGCCGAGGCTCCACCAGTCCACCGCCTTGCCGTGGCCCTTGTTCTCGAGAATCTCAGGCGCGAGGTACTCGGGCGTACCGCAGAACGTCTTCGTACCGCCCACCGCGCCGGCGCCGGACACAGCCTCCTTCGAGAGCCCAAAGTCCGTGAGACGCAGGTGGCCATCGAGGTCAAGCAGGATGTTCTCCGGCTTGAGGTCTCTGTAGATAATGTCGTGCGAGTGCAGCGCCTGCAGCGCGAGGATGATCTCGGCGGCAAACAAGCGCGCCTTCTGCTGCGAGAAGCGGCGGTCCTTCTTCAGCCAGAAGAAGAGCTCGCCGCCGCCGCAGTAGTCCATCACCAGGTAAAGCTTGTCCGGCGTCTGGAACGCGTACGAAAGGCTCGTGAGGAACGGGTGCTTGATGCTCTGCAGAATGCTGCGCTCCGTCTTGGTGTGGAGAAGCTGCGCATGCGGACGACAACGAACGACACATGCAAGCAGTCAGCGCCATACACATCAACCGAGCGCGCAGGCACACAGCAGACGACATAGTGACTCACCTGGTTGCGCTTGATGAGCGCCGCCTTGCGCAGCGTCTTCATGGCGTAGATCTTTTTGGTGTCCTTCTTGCGCACCATCATGACCTTGCCGAACGAGCCCTTGCCGAGCACCTTAAGCAGGTCGAAGTCCTCGACCGTGACCTTGGTCATCGGGCGATCCGGACCGTTGATGTCCTGCACCGCGATCTGCTCCGCCGGCCCCGAGTCGTCCTCGACGTCCGCTACAGTCATTCAAGCATCGAACGAGCGTCAGTCCACCCGCAGCATCATCACCATATCAGCGAGCGAGCGAGCGAGAGAGAAAGAGATGCACTTACAGTCGTGGTCGTCCGAGGGCGGCGGAGGCGGCGCACTACCGTGCTGCTGCGCCGGCGCGGGCGGCGCGCCGTAGGCGGAGGACGGCGCGGCGGGCGCGCTCTTGCCGGCGTCGCGGCCAGCGGCGCTGTTGTTGAGGTTGCCGAACTTGAAGCCGCGGTTGTCGCTCTTCACGGGCGGGCGCATGCTCTTGGCGCCGCCGGGCTTGGATCCCTTGTTGCCCATGGTTCGCGCTCGCTGCTGCTGCTGCTGCTGCTCCTGCTCGGAGGGTGCGTTACTACAGTCGCTCGGTCACTCGCTTGCGCGGTGCAGGGACTTGTGGGGAATGCGAGAGAGGCTTGCGAAGTGCCGACCGACGGACCACCGACCGACTCTACCAGAGAGTAAGAGAGCGAGTGTGGGGAGCAGGCGTCACGTAAGTGCGTGAGGATGTGTAGCTAATGTGGTTGGAATGCGAGTTGAGAGAGAGCGCGTGCGAGGGGGAGGAGGGGGAGGGTGAGATGTGCTTGCGTTTGTATGCCGCAGCGTATAAGTTTCGAGTTTGGGAAAAGAGAGCAGCAGCATGACATCCGTCCGAACCGATCCAACGACATACAGGTCTTGTCGCCCACCTTGGCGCAACCTGCGCGACCGACCAGCGAGTTGGCTTGCCTCGAATATGCAGTCACCGACCGACCAGAAGAGGCCACAAGAGGACGTTTCCGCTCGCGAGTTGCGCGAAGGTCGCTACAACGCGAACCGACTCTTGTCGTCCTGTTGCTGTGATATAAATAGGGTGCAGCAAGCCTTGTATTCAAGCTGGCTTCGGTACGTGCGTGCGAACCGGACCAAAGCGATAAAGTGCGTTTTCGTACTTCCTGCGACTCGCACTTTTACGAGCTACTACGGTACTACAGCCAAGTCAAGTGGCGAAATTGTGAGCAACGCGATGCCTCCGCGGAGCAACATGAACACTACGCACATCTGTCCCGCACTCCGGACGGACATGTGGCTTGGTCAAGAATCAAGCGCTCCATCTCTCAAGCTCTCTCTCTCTCTCTCTCTTTCGAGCTCTGTCGTGCTCTTGGTATGCTTCGGACGGAATCTTGTTTGACTGGATGGCATCCACCCATTCGTCCCTCCATCCATCGAAGGCAACAATCGCCCTGAACTGGCCAAGCAGCGAGATCGAATCCACAGTGACGAGTGCCGACGCGCCTGCCTGAAAATCTGTGGAGAGAGTGGGAATGGCGCCGAGATGCATTTGTTGCTGCAGGAAGTGTCAAAGTGTTGGATGGCAAAATGCCTCCCATGCGCGAATCCGTGCTGGAAACTGCAGTGACTCACTTGCGCGGGCAAGCCCGCGAACCCGCACGCACGCGCGCGCACACACGAATCGATTGACTGCCCAACCTGCTCGAGCTGCACAGCGGTAATCAAACACACATCGAGAAGTGGCCGTCCAAGAGCTTTTTCTGCTTGGGGTGCAACGCGAGGAACGCAAGCAAAGCAAGTCGGGCGCTCCTCCGACTTCTGGTGCAGGAATCCTGCAGAGTCAGGTTGTTCGAGAAAATTGAATAGACATAATACGTCACGCTTCGCTCGTTGATTGGCTGAAAGTTCTATGCGACACGTTTGCGCGTGTCACAGGTCGATTTTCAGCCACTCGGCGCGCACCACCTCGACATCCAAGTGGTCCACACCTTCTCAGCTTTGACAAACATAGTCCAAGCTGTCCGGATTATCTTTTGACTTTACAATCGGTTTTTTGGGGAAAGTCTCGAACTTTAGACATTCCTAATAGTCTCACTGGCGATACCTTTCACAGCGATAAATGCGCGTTGCCCATAGTGCACAGATTGAATCTCTGCGCACGGGGCCAACAGCGGCAGACCATCCTTTACAAAAGATCTCCCTGCCTTCTTCGTTGGTTGGTCTTCAAAGCTCATCGATCGATGTGCGCTTCGATTTTTAGTCGTTGAGGTCGGACCTTGTAGAGAGAGTTCGTAAGATGTGACTGAATCAAACGCAAGCTCCTCTCCTTTTCGAAAACAATAAAAACTCGGTACAAGAGCGCATCGAAAAAATACAGAAACCCTACCCACCGGCGATGTGGCAGCTCTCTGCCACGTCTTCGGTGTCACGTCGCACTTACTCGAGTGCGTAGAGTACGCTCCCGCTTAAATGCACGAATGGGAACTATTCAACCGGAGCGAGTCGCCACTGTACTCTCTGTGTTGTCGCCAGATCGCTACTGCCACATTCTCATGCTAGGGTTCGCGTTTCGTCGGTGGCGCGAGGGACGCAGCCAGTGCCGAGACGGCTGGTTGAATTTCTCTCACTGCTGCTGCTCTGCTCTGCTGCTGCCCTGCTCTGCTTGGACCGCTCGCTTGCTCGCTCTTCGCTTGCTGCTGAGCGCTTCGGAGCTCTCCGGTCGGCTGCTGATCCCCCTATGCGCGCCAGCCAAAAGTGCGCCTCACAACCGGAAAGAACTCCCGACCCGCAGCAGCAAGCAGCTCCCACGAAGTCGGAAGACGCGCTCCTGCCCAGCGGCAAGTCTCCACTTCACTCGCCACCACCTACCTCTCCTAACCCCACCATGAAGGACGGCGCGCCACAAAGCGCAGCGACCGACTTGCTCGCGGGCGGCGGCGGCGGCCTCGTGGTCGCGGCCGCCGTGTCTCCGACTGCGACCTCAGCTGCTGCTGCTTCCACCGCGACAGTCGTGCCGTCCTCGCCCGGCGGCCACACGAACTCGATCCTCCAGCTCGGCGACTTGGGCACGCCCGCTGACGTCGCGGCCGAGATGGAGCTTCTCCACACGGCGAACCGCGACATGTTCTCGTGGCTGCTCTTTAACTCGGAGAACATGAGCGCGCCTGGCAGCGGCGGCATCGATGATCCGTTCCGGATGCTCAGCGCCCACGACGATGGTACCAGTGGCGGCAGCGGTCCGTTAGCGTTTCTCCCGCACGCGCATGTGACCGACCCGGTTCATCATTCCAGTCACAGCACCCACTCCACCACGTCGACGGGTCATGCGACGGCGACCGCGGGCTCGTTGCAGGTTTCGGTTCAGATGAGCGCCGCGAACAGTTCTACGAGCGACAAGATGGCTGCCGCGGCGGCGGCCGTGGCGGCTGCGGCCAAGAAGCGCGGGAAGAAGCGTCCGAACGACTCTCCTGTCCACGTGCCGCAGACGACGCTGGCCACCAGAGTGGCGGCCGCGACGACGCCAGCTCCCAAGAAGCAGCTGACGGGGAAGGAGAACCTGAACGGCACGCCCATGTCGGCGACCCAGGAGGGCTTGCTGCGCCACTTGGAGTCGGCGAACCACGCGCTCGCGCAGAAGCGTCAGCAGTCCGCGGCGGCAGCGGCTTCGGGCGCATCGGCGGGCGTGACCCTCAGCAGCGGGCTCTCCACGCCAAAGTCTGAGCGAGCACCGAGCAGCGGCAGCGACGACACCCTCACGACTCTCCAGCGCAAACAGAAGCTGGAGCGCAACCGCGAGTCGGCGCGTGAGTGCCGCCGCCGAAAGCGCGAGCACATTCTCGGCGTGGAAGAGCGGTGCCGCCAGCTGGAGCGAGAGAACATGGAGCTGCGCGGTCAGCTGAAGGCCGGGAAGGAAGCGATGAAGCTCGAGGAGAAGGAGAAGAACCGCGTGTGCGAGGAGCTAGAGCAGATGATCCAGCGCGGCGCGTCCGAGAAGGAGCTAGCGGAGAAGATCGATAACTTTAAGGAGCAGTACTCGGACTACGGCCATGGTCGGCGCTCGGCGCTGAGCTACCACCTGCACCAGATCGAGCGGCTGCTGCTGCCGACGCAGGTGACCAAGATGTGCATCTGGGCGCTGCGTCAGGACGACAGTTTCTGGCAGGACGAGGAAGACGAGACGAGCCTGCCGGTGATTCTCGCGAAGGAGCTGGGGCTGAGCGAAGAGCAGAAGAAAAAGATCCAGCAGCAGAGGTG
>JAASFZ010000006.1:0-66865 GCA_023334075.1 Globisporangium nunn | reverse complement strand
ATGATGCGCTTTGTCGATGACTACTGCAACTTTGTGGTCGAGGGTCGCAAGGTGTCGAAAGACTGGATGACGGAGATGTATGGGTACTCGGTGGCGGCAGCGAATCACGGTATCAAGCACACGATTTTGACGAACCTGGGGATTACGCACCCGTATCTGGACGGTACCGAGTACTGGTCTTTCCTGAGCGCGGACGAGATCAAGCAGAATCCGTGCGTGGACCAGGTGAATGTCGTCGCGCCGCGCGTGCCGCCCGTGGCTATTCACTTCTTCCACCTCTACTTCGTCAACGACAAGAGGCGCTACTTCTACAAGCGCACGGTGCCGAGCGACCTCCACGAGTGCAAGAGCCCGCTGCTCAAGCTTCCAGACCCGATCGAGTACGAGAACGTGCACGGCTGGTACAACGACAACCCGTCCTACAAGAAGCGCAAGTACCACGAGATTTGGACGGCGTGCACGATGCACAAGATCGCGAACCGCGCGGCGCTGCTTATCAAGAACGCCACGTGCCCGAACGGCTATAACGAGGAGCGCAGCTTCGAGATGTTCCAGCCGCAGAAGTGACAGTAGGTGACTCGAAGGAATGAATGCATGTACTCAAAGAACGAACTTCGTGTTTGTCTCCTGATGCATGTGTATTGTTCGCTACATGGACGACGTGACTTCTTTTCAAAACGGCACGCATATTTAGGCTTGCACTTGAGAAGCTGCGTCATGGACTCGACGACGTTGTATTCGATGGCAGCGCCCAAGTCTACATCGTCGTCGCCCACGAAGGAACTAGAGAGCGACTTGGAAGCATCTCTGCTTGCCGAGTTCCGTAGTGCCAGCAACCACAGCCGTGATGTCAAGGTCTCACGACTGGAGCAGAGCCCGAGCGCTGAAATGCTGCCGGAGTGCACGTGCGTGGCGTTGGCCAAGCGAGGGCGATACAGCGAGGCGACGTGCGAGGCGCACAAGCTCACGCTTCGCAACTCTCGGTCGCACCCGGAGCCGCTCGGCTCTCCGGCGGCGTATTCGAAACCAGGAGACTCGCCTCGACGCACACTTCCGTCTCCGACTCGCTCGCCACTGACTGCGCTACTCACCCCGGTGTCGCCGTCAGGCTCGCAGAAGCTCAAGCTGAGAGAATCGCAAAGCACTGGCGCACTGCCTCAACGACGTGCTTCGAGAGACTCGGCAACAGAAAGTGTCCGTCTTTGTGACACACAAAGTGGAAACCTGCTGCCCTCGCTGTCGACAACCATGCTGCTGCATCTGTCACCTGCGCGATCGCCGAGTGCTGGCGGGCAGAGGACGTCGCCAACGCGCAAGTTCAACTCTAGTGTGAGTGGGATAGTGACCGGGTCGTCCCTCGCATTCTGTGTTCTCACTCTCGCTTGCGTTGTGTGTGTCTACTGCTAGACGTTCTCGCTCAAAGCCATCGCACTCAATGAGCCTTCCAGCCTGCCTCGCACAGAAGCTCTCAGCATGCTCGAGCAGTACAGTAAGATCCTGCGCCTCTGCGCTGAGTCTCCGCGCAACCTCGCGATTCTCTACTCGCGACGCTCGACGCTGCTCGCCGCACTCGGTCAGTTCGAGGACGCGCTTCGAGATGCCGAGCACGCCATCCGGCTCGACGCGAGCGCCACTGTAGGCTACTTCCGCAAAGGCTTCGCGCTCTGCGGCCTCAAACGCTTCGCGGACGCCTCAAGCGCCTTCCAGCAAGGGCTGGCGCACGACGTCAACTGCCGCGAGCTGCGCTTCGCGCTCCAAGTCGTGTTGCAGTACGTTCGAGGCACTGGCGGCGGACTTCCAAGCTGAGACTCGTCTCAGGGTGTCACCAGTCAGCAGCAATGCCGATCCTGAAGTTGCACATGTAGCCATTACGTTGACACGCATGCTGAAACTGATGCTGAAGCAACTAATCATGCCCGTCAGTAGCAGTAGCAGCACCATGCTCCACAGCACACCAATCGACAAGTTACGAGAAGCAAGCAGAACAAACGTAAGGATCGGATAGAGGAATGCGCTCGCGCTCCCGTGTATTGGCTGCCTACTATTGTACAAACGGTCCTGCTGCACATCGAAGGAAGCCCTGGTTCTTCCGACTCGGGGATACGAAGCCAAGAAAGAGAACGCCGCGTCGCGTTCTGGCTAGACTCAGAAGACGCACACACGCACGCACGCATACGCCTCTCGGGCGTCTACAAAGTCTATGAGGGGGGAGCGCCGCGCGGGTCGATTTACCACGCACTGTTGTCGTCGCTGTAGCCACCGCGGGGCGCGCCACGGCTCGGAGCACCACCGCCGCCGTAACCACCGCCGTAGCCGCCGCCGCTCGGGGCGCCGTAGCCACCGCTCGAGCGCTGCGGCGGGCCACCACCACCGCCACGCTCCTCGCGACGGAAGTCACGGGCGCCGAAGCGCGAGCCGCCACCGCCGCGGCCACCACGGCCGCCGCTGCGGCTGCCACCGCCCCGGTAGCCGCTGTTCGCCATCTGATCCAGCCAGCTCGGGCATTCCTGGCCATTCTCCACGAGCAGCTCGTACATCTCGCGAGCGAGGTTGCGGTTCTTCTCATTCATCATTGACAGCGCGTTGCCGACGTTGCCCACACGACCCGTACGACCAATGCGGTGCACGTAGTCGTCGATGTTGTTCGGCATGTCGTAGTTGATGACCTGCGTCACACCGTTGATGTCGAGACCACGGGCAGCGACGTCCGTCGCGACGAGCACAGGCGTGCGGCCCGAGCGGAAGCTCGCCAGCGCCTGCTCACGCTCGCGCTGCGTGCGGTCACCGTGGATCGACGTGGCCGGGAAGCCCTCGCGGCAGAGCATGTCCTCGAGGAAGTCGGCGTTGCGCTTCGTCTCGACGAACACGAGGATGAGCCCATCCTGGACCTGGTTCAGGAAACGGATCAGGTAGTCCTCCTTGTCGTACTGCTCGATGTATTCGACCGTCTGCTTGACGTCCTTGGACGCCGAGCCGACGCGGCCGACCGTGAGGAAAATGTAGTCCTCGAGGAAGTCGGACGCCAGGCGCTGGATCTCACGCGGGAACGTCGCGCTGAACATGAACGTCTGGCGCTCGCGCGGCATGTCCTCCTGCTCGACGATGCGGCGGATCTGCGGCTCGAAACCCATGTCAAGCATGCGGTCGGCCTCGTCGAGAATCAGGAAGCGGATCGCCGCGAGCGAGATACGGCCGCGCTCCATCAGGTCCACGAGACGGCCGGGCGTCGCCACAAGCAGGTCGCAGCCACGCTCGAGGTTGCGCAGCTGGTTGCCCACCTCGGCACCGCCGTACACGACGACCGGGGCGATACCCGTGCAGTAGCAGAACTTCTTCGCCTCGTCGTAGATCTGCGACGCCAGCTCGCGGGTCGGCGCAAGCACAAGCGCCGACGGGTAGATGCGGCGCGAGCGGCCCGAGCCCGACTCCGGGGTCGGCTTCGGTCCCACGCGCAGCATCGCCGCGAGCGTCGGGAAGAGGAAGCCACCGGTCTTGCCGGAACCAGTCTGCGCACACGCCATCATATCGCGGCCCGCGAGACCAATCGGGATCGAGTACTTCTGCACCGGCGTCGGCTTGGCGTACTTGCACAGGTTCAGGTTGCGCACGACCTCCGGACCGAGCTCCGCCTCGTTGAACTCGAACACCGGCTCCGGCACGTTCTCACCGCTCGTCTCCACCGGGATGTCGTCGTACTTGTCGAAGTTAATGCCCGAGGACTTGGCGTCGCCGAAAAGCTCATGCTCCAGGCGCTCGTTCGGGCGCGTGTCGCCGTGGTACCCGAGCTCGTTCACACGGGCGCCGCCGCCACCGTAGCCGCCGCGGCTGCCACCTCCGTAGCCGCCACCGCCGCGACGGTCACCGCCGTAGCCGCGGTCACCGCCGTAGCCACCGCCGTAGCCGCGGTCACGGTCACCGCCGTAACCGCGGTCGCCGCCGCGCGAGCCGCCCGACTCGAAGCCCGCCCAGCGCGAGTTCTGCTGCGGACGGTACGAGTCGCGCTCGCGCGAACCGCCGCGGCTGCCGCCGTAGTCGCTGCCGCGGTCGTCGCCGCCACCCCCGCGGTTCCTCAGGTGTGGTGGCACATATGAGCTTCTTCCTGTATGGTCATTTCCGCGTGAGCTCGTTGCCCATACGTAGCACCGAGGCTCAAGTACAGGCAATGGATGCAGCGCCGTGGCGTCGACGCACCTTCCATTAAAGTGACTTGGTTGAGAGGAGTGTTCTTCCCTTGAGCGTTCTGTTCTCTTTGTGAGAGCGAGAGGCCAGAGCATGCAAAGGGGGTCACACAGAATGTAGTTTTCCGAGGTGCTTGTAGTTTACAGGCGGGAGCCCTTGCGACAGTTGAGGTGCGACATGTGCCGCTCTCGAAATTTGTAGAGCGACTAGAACTGTGATATCACGAAGGCTAATGCACCTGCAGAAACGCGCGAAGTTATTGCGAATTTTTTCCAAGCGCATCACAGCCAGTCGATTCGCAGCTATTTTGTCGCGCAGTGATTGGCTAGAATTCACTAAACCGGACTTTAGCGGGAGTCAGACAGAACGCGAGCAGAAAGATCGCTTTGGTGTCAAAAAACTGAAGCAGGTTGTGATACAGAACACTGCGTACACCTCCGGTGGTGCTAATGCTCGCTCTGCCGCTCGTGTTGATCCCCGTGTCGAGCGCTATTCCCGAGTCTTGATGGCGAAAGCGAAACCTGGGCGAGTTCTCGCGCTGCGGCCGCCCAGTGGCGCTGATCTGCGATGCGTAATCGCAACTCTTCCAGGCTAAACCTGGAGAAACCTCTTGTGCACAAAACACAAGAAAAGATGCCGACGACGATCGCGAAGCGCGCCAGCGAGGAGCAGTCGCGCGGGGAGCGCGCGATCACTGTTGACGCGCTTGTGAACGCGACCAAGCTCACGCTCGCCAAGCACGAGAACTTGGAGCACTACCTCCGGCGCCTCACGCATCTCACACTCAACGGCGACACGCGCAAGGCGGTGCGCCGGATCGAGAACCTGCATTACTGCCCGAACCTGCGCGTGCTGTACCTCTACGACAACGACATCCAGGTGATCGAAGGGCTCGAGAATGTGCCGCAACTTACGCACGTACACCTGCAAAACAACGCGATCACGAAGCTTGAGAACCTCGACTGCCTTCCGCTGCTCGAGAAGCTCTATATCGAGGGCAACCGCATCGCGCGACTCGAGGGACTGGAGCGGTGCTGCTTTCTCCAAGAGCTACATCTCTCAAACCAGCAGCTTTCGCCTGGCGCCCACTTCTCGTTCGACATCCAGTCGCTGCAAGCCATCTCTGTGAGTCAACATTCCCTGTTCTCGAGTGGCACACAATGGTTGCTCTCACACACACCTACTACTTGCTCGCTCGCTGTCGTGGTGCTGTTTGTTCCCGTCAGCCCTCGCTGCGAATCTTGAATCTGTCAAGCTGTAGCATCAGCAGCGCTGCGCCGTTGGCGATGCTGCGTTCGCTCGAGCAACTCGACTTGTCCAAGAACGAGATCAGCGATCTCGAGGACGTCTTTGCACTGCTCAGCAGCCTCTTTGCGCTCGCGGAGCTCGATCTTCGCATGAACCCGGTCACGAATACGCCGAAGTATCGAGAGAAGGTCGTGACGTTCTCGTCGTCGAGACTCGGTGCGTCGCTGTCATGTTGCGTTGCCAACTATTCATCTCCAGTCGGTGTTGACACACTTCGCTTGAACTTGCTCATGGCCGGCGCCTCGATTTGCTGCTTGACTACGCTAGTTCTGCTTGACAAGAAGGACATCGACGCGAACCAGCGGCGCATGATGCAGTCGCACATGGCGCACAAGTTCCGTAAGAGACAGGAGGCGACAGAGAAGACTGCGAGCACTGGCACTGACACGATAGGAACGAGTGAGGTGAGACGGACACTGAAGCACGGCTCCACAGTACACCAGCTGCGCAGCATGCACATCTCGTCGGGGACAGTCAAGATGTCGGCCAAGAGTGCGAAGACGCAGTGTGAGAAGGAGGGTCTGGGTATCGAGGGCGCATCCTACTCGAGCAGCAGCACTAGCACAGCTCTTGTCCGGACGGCGAGCAGCAACAACAAGCACCACTAAATATCATCTTCGATTCTCCTGTCGGTTGCTACGGGTTCTTTCGTTTGTTCGTTCGTTCTCATCGTCTAGGTAAAGAGGTGCAGGCTACGAGCTGTAGCGAGAGACGCCTCTACTTCTTCTGCTTCGACGCCAGTACCGCCATGACCGACGCAACCACTGCGACAGCCGAGGCGGCGGCGATCGCGAGCGTCTTCTGCGAGACAGCAAACTGCGCCGGCTTCTTCGTGAACTGCGGGACCGCGCGCGGGTTCTCTACGAACTCGGCGATGAGCACCGCGTTGAGCGCCGCGCCGCGCAGCAGCTGGTCGCCGCTGACGAACAGCTCCAGCCCATAATCTCCGAACACGAGGCTCTTGCGCACGCGGCCGGCTTCGATGTTAAACTTCTTGGTCGCGTTCATCGGCATGGGGTACTCGAGGCGGTCCGGGTTGTCCACGAAGTCGACGCCGTCCGCCTGCGCGAGCAGCTCGCGCGCGCGCGCAACGTTCACGGGGCGAGCCGTCTCGATCGAAAGCGCCTCCGAGTGTGCGCGCATGATCGGGATGCGCACGGCCGTGCAGGAGACGCGCAGTGTCGGTTCGTCGAAGATCTTGCGCGTCTCCCACGTCACCTTCATCTCCTCCTTCGTGTAGCCGTTCGCCTGGAACTTGTCGATGTGCGGGATGAGGTTAAACGGCAGCGGGTGCGCGAAGATCTTGTTCGTGGGCTTGTCGCCCGCCAGCACCGCCTGCGCTCCCTCGCGCAGCTCCTCCATGCCCTCGGCGCCGGCGCCGCTGGCCGCCTGGTACGTCGACACGATGAGCTTCTTGATCTGGAACTCGCAGTGCAGCGGCCAGAGCGCCATAGCTGCCACGGCGGTCGTGCAGTTGGGGTTCGCAATGAGCTTGGGCGCTGGCTGGTCGTCCGTGGGGGGCAGCAGCACGCGGCCGTTGATCTCCGGGATGACGAGCGGCACGTCCGAGTGGTAGCGGAACGCGGACGAGTTGTCGATCACGACCGGGCCGTTCGGCTTGGCCGCGAGCTCCTGCGCGAACTGCAGCGAGAAGTCGCCCGAGACCGCGAGGAAGACGTAGTCAAGCTTGGCGGCCTTGGCGACCGAGAAGAGGTCGATCTTGACGTCGCCGAAGGGCGTGCTCACGACCTTGCCCGCCGAGCGCGCCGACGCGAAGAGCACGAGCTTCTGCACCGGGAAGTTGCGCGCCGCGAGCACCTCGATGATCTCGATACCGACCGCGCCCGTGGCGCCGCAGATGCCCACGGTCTTCCCGTGCGGCGTCGTCATGCTCAGGCTTGCGGTGCTTCGTGGCCAAGAGCTCTTCAAGCTGCTGCTGAGTTTTCGGGAATGCGGAGTTTCGATTTGGCAGCACTGTCACTTTTGATCGCTCAAACAAGAAAAATTCTTGTGGCGGAGATTGGCAGAGATTGGCATAAACACTGCTTGCTACGGCGAGGCTGCTGCGGTGGACGCTGTCAAGACAGCTGCTGGCGCGAAGCGGACGTCGAGCAGAGCGCTCGCTAGGGTCTGCATGTCGGAGCAGTAAAAGTCCCGTTTCGACGCTGCACTCCGCTTAAGGTTGCATAGCTCGACGGATGGCAGTGCTGCCAACTGCTTGCTTGGTGCTCGAGGCGATCGAAGAGGTCCAGGGGCAGCCGCGTCAGTAGTAGAGCTGGCTGCAGTCGGCGCAGCAGGTGGCAGCTTTGAGGCTGGAGATGTCGCGCTCGCCATGCTAAAACTGCATGTTTGTTATCGCCACCACATACAATGCCAAGCGCACACCAACCAGCCACCGAGTCAGCATCAGACGCAAGCCAATCAAATCCAATTGAGTGCGCACGGCTGCAGGTTCACGCGTCTCATCGCTTGCATTCGGCTCCGAGTCGCCTTCCTACCTTTTGGACGCTGGATGTCTGGCCGACCTCTTGTTGCTGCCTGTTGAGTTGCTGCCCTTGAGACTTCCTAATGGCAGAGCCACAGGTGACGCCAGAATCACCTCCGGACAACTGCTGTTCGCCGACTCGGTTCGCAGCGACAGCAACTCTCGGATCGAGTACGTTTGCTTGATCCCCTTCTCCGGTGCCGCCTCCTTATCCGATGCCGCCTCATTCGCCAATATTGCCTCCTCCACTGGCGTCGTCTCGTTCTCTAGTGTCACCTCGTTCTCGGAGCTTGGCGATGGTGCAGCTGCCACTGGCACTGACCGCTCGGAGTCACAATGCTCATCGACCACATGCGCGTCACTAAGACGTGCTGGAGCGGCAGCGGCAAGATGCGTTTCTGAGTTGCTGCTGGTACTCGTGACGCCCTCCTCCTCCTCGTTGCCATCGCTGGGAATCGACGCGTAGTACTCGTCGTAGCAGGTCTGGCAGTAGTGACACCCGTCGGTCTTGTCGAGCACAAGCGCCTCGAAGAGCTCTTCGCACGTGGTGCACTGCTGCCAGTTCTCTTTCTTCTCCTTCTCTAGCTGCTGTTGCTGTTTCGCCTTCTCCTTCTCCTCCTCGTGTCGCTCTCTCGGTAGCTCCTCCTGCTCCACCGCCGCCTGCATCCGCGCAAGCTTCGCTTGGATGCGCATCACGTTCCGCCGAAGCGCGCGGTGACGCTTTCCCTGCAGCACTTCGTGCAGCGCGCAGTGGTCCACCACGCCGAGCGCGTACGCGTAGAACTCGGCGCTTGTTTCCTGCGACGCGCGATCCACACTCGCGGCTGCGGCGTATGCGTCGCCCAGATTCTGGCTGAGCGCGAAAACCGCCGCAAAGTCCTGCGCCGCAAACGCGCGCTCGAGCGCCGCGCGCCAGATGCGCGTTGCCAGGTCCGCGTCGCCTGCGCGCAGCTTGGCGCGGCCGAGGCGCAGGCCCTCGCGCCACGGCGCGGTCATCACCTTCGTGCTGCGCAAAGTGGTCCTCCGGCTCCGGGTTTCTTCATTGGAATCCGGGTGCCGCTGTCTGATCCCTTCTGAGGATCCACCTGCGACGTGTGAGACTCAGCCTTCACGGCAGGTTCGACTTGATGCCGACGTGGTAGTCTCCAATCCACCGCAATCCTCGGCACTTGAACTTGTCGCCCTCCGCCGCTCCTACGATGCTCTCGCTGCTGCGCCGCGCCGCCCCTGCCGCTGTCGCCGCCCGCGCGCCGCGCGCCGCGCTCTTCTCCTCCGCCGCCGCCGCGGAGCCGCTCGTGCTGGTCGAGAAGATCGACAACTACGCGGTCGTGCGCATGAACCGCCCGCCTGTCAACTCGCTCAACACCGCGGTGCGTTGCTGTGGTGGGAATTGGGAGGGTGGCGCGAGGATAGCGGTGCTGACGTCGTCGAGTGGCGCAACCCGCAGCTCATCCAAGAGCTCGACAACACCATCAAGGCGCTCGAGGCGGACAAGACCGTGCGGTGCGTGCCCAGCTGATAGGTCACTGCGAGGAGACGAAGGAGAGGAGGAGAGAGAGTGGCTTATTCGTCAGCAACGCTATGTGTGCAGCGGCATGATTCTCGCGTCGTCGAACCAGAAGGTGTTTAGCGCCGGACTGGACATCTTGGAGATGTACCAGCCGCAGGTTCGTACATGAGGACTGCTTGGCCAGGGAACGTGCGTTAATGGAGCAGGACGGATGCTCATGATGTAAGCGGTGCTACCGCTCTCTCTCTTTCTCTTTCCGTCTCTCTGCAGCCGGCGAGACTCGCAAAGTTCTGGTCGTCGCTGCAGGACCTCTTCCTCCGCCTGTACACGACCCGCCTGGCGTCGGTGGCCGCGATCGAGGGCCACAGCCCCGCCGGCGGCTGCCTGCTCGCGCTTTGCTGCGACTACCGCATCATGACGGCGGGCAAGCCGATGATCGGTTTGAATGAGACGCAGCTGGGCATTGTCGCGCCGACGTGGTTCCGCGATGCGTTCGTGAACACGATCGGCCACCGCCAGGCCGAGAAGATGCTCGGGCTCGGACTGCAAGTGGACGCCACGAAGGCCAAGGCCATCGGCCTCGTGGACGAGGCGGTGGCCCTCGAGGAGGTCTTCCCGCGCTCGAAGGCGGCCATCGAGAAGTGGCTCGCGATCCCAGGTGCGTTTTTGCGAGGGAAAGAATGCGTTGCGTAGTCGGCCGTAAGTGCAGCAGGTTGATGAGTGACGTATTCTTCCTGGACGGCGACGTCTGCAGACGGCGCTCGCGTGAAGACCAAGCTGCTGATGCGGGAGGAAACGGCGGAGCGCTTGCGCGTGAACCGCGCGGCCGACCTCGAGTCGTTCTCGGACTTTGCGCAGACCGACAAGGTGCAGAAGTCGCTCGAGTGGTACCTCAACTCGCTCAAGAAGAAGAACTGAGCGCGTTCGCCAGGCGAGGTGGTGTCCAAGCTTAGCAGCACTTGGTGTTGCTAAACACCACAGCTCGAGGTGTTAGTGGCAGCAATACTCTGATCGCCAACCCTAATGTGGCGAAGAGATGGCGAGAGGAAGGACTTGTACTTGGCCATCGTCCACCAATTCCAATACTACGTATCAAAGGGACCTTCATTGACAGCGCGATCGGGATTGCGTGGTGCGTGTCTTTACGAGCGAGTGTTTGCGTGAGTCGTCAGCTTGGATGGAGAAGGTAGAGTCCATGTGGGAGCACCTCGAGACACTCGGTCACTCATGTCAACCCTTGGCAATGCGCTAGCACAGGGACCCCATAAGTACATTTTTATCATCGCGTTCAGCTCTCATTATAAAACGCAGGATTTTCTTAAGTTAACACCTCCGTCTTGTAATCTGTAGGCTTACTGAATCTCCGCGCCTAACCTTCCTTATCGCATACTTGAGACAGCAGGCATGGCTTAACGCAGGTTTTGCTGCTTGCCAACTGCACTATTCGTTCGTGGTGAGAAAACTGAACACGCACGCGTCCTCGCCAGCAGCGCACCTCCGCTCCGCGCTCCAGTTGCTCGCTTGCTCCGAAATGGCGCAGCTGCCGCCCGTGGCCGCGGACGCCGCGCTCACGCACAGCTTCCTCTCCTACAACATGCTCAAGGAGGTGCTCGAGGCTTCCAACATCTCGGACGACGAGGAGGTCGGTCGATCGATTGGTCGATCTCTTTACATCAGCCAAAGCAATATACCTACTCACTCTCGCTCACTTACTCACTGGGCACTGCAGGCGGTGATGGTGACGCGCATGCGCGTGGACCCGCGCCACGTGGACGAGTTCGAGCGCCTGCTGCGCCTTATCCTCAAGAACACGCACACGATCGGCCACGTCTCGACGTGCGTCGTCAAGCCGCCGCCGGGCGAGTTCACCTACACGTCCATTGTGCGTTGGGAAACGGCTAAACGCGCGAAGTCCTCCCCCTCCACACACGCACGCACACACATAAACTGACGATCACATGCGGTTGCCGGGCAGGTCAAATACTCGAGTCTGCGCGCGATGCGGCAGATCTACCCGTCGACCGTCGAGAGCGGCGTGGACTTTTATAAATTATTTGCGGCGCGCGACTCGCTCCTGCTCGAGCCCCCGACGTACCAGATCGAAGCCGGGTGCGCGCCCTTCTTCGCTGTTTGTTTGGATCAGGGAGGTTAAGCTGACACGCTCGCTCCGACAACCGAACCCATTCCTGCAGCTTTGGCACGTGGATCGAGTCGGACGGCAACACGAAGCCCATGCGCGGCGACGACCCGGAGGACGACGACAACCTTGTGTACCAGAACGTGCCTGGCCCGTGCTGCAACGACAGCTGCGAGAACCCGCACGGCCTGAATGTGCGCGCGTCGTTCGTCGTGCCGACCAAGGACTTCCAGCTCTTCCAGCGCCGGTACCAGCGCAACAACAAGAAGGGCGGCCAGAAGAACCTGCGTTGCTTCCCGAGCTGCCGGAACAACCGCCACGTGAGCTCGGGTTTCTGTGGTGACTCGATCCGCGTGCACGTCGGCGTGTCGCGCGTGACTGAGTCCGGCGGCGTCAAGATCTGCCCAATCCAGTCCGCGCAGCCGCTCGTACTCACGTTCGCGCGCTTCGTGAATCTCGACGGCGCGTTCGATGTCACGGTCTCCGGCCCGGAGGTCTTCCCGGGTCAGACGATTGACAAGGCCGAGGTGCTTGCGTGGGTGCGCGACAAGGAGCACCCGATGAATCCGCTCTTCCCGGGCATCCTGCGCGGCGCGGCCATGGAGACGGCGTCGCAGTCAGCGATCTTCGAGTTCAACGCCGAGTGCAAGGCGTGGCACTACGGCTGGACCGCACCCCGCGGCCAGGGACTCGCCGGCAGCGACGCGCAGCACGTGCTGGAGGTTCTCTTCATGAAGCCCATGGGGGCGTACATGTACTGCCTCGAGCGCCTGCGTTCGGACGGCTTCTCAATCTACTCAAGTCGGCGCGCGAGCCACGCGGCGGTCAAGCCCGAGGTCTTTGAAAGCGAGGACGCTGACGACCGGCTTTTCAAGCGGAAGCGGTCGCACGGTCCGCCGTCGCCTGCCACGACGACCTCGTCGACGACCTCGAACTCGCCTGTGGGATCGCCCGAGAACAAGGCGGAGAGTTCGTGGAGGAGCGGCGAGGACTCGTCGTCCGTTCCATCCCAGCCCACGCTTGTCACGCCACAGAGCTTCAGTGCGCTAGCGTCCAGCGTCTCGAACTCTCAGCCGCTTAACATGTCAGCGATGGGCGCATGCTCGGCGGCGAGCGGCTTTGACACCGCGATGTTCAGCGGGATGCTGCTGAACTCAGCCGCGCCCACAGCACAGCTTCCACAGCACCAGCAGCAGCTGTCTCTAGGAGAGGGGATTATCGACCAGGTGTCGCAAGACAGCCTGATGCTGCCGCAGTATCCGCCGAACGATCTCATGAGCCACATGCTGTTCTCAGACTTGGAGCCGCCTCGGCGTGTCGTGGCGTCCGAGGAGCTGCCATGGTCGGAGCTGTACAACCTCTTCGACGCTGTGCCGGCGCTACCGCCGATTTGCCCGAGCGACGACGACCCGGACCACGACGACGAGAGTCCGAGCAGCACGCCGACGACTTCTGGTCGCGGAGATAGCGGCAAGCCGGCGGAACTGCCCCAGCAGCAACAGCAACAGCAGCAGCAGCAGCAGTCGATCTTGAGCTACCTGTGACTCGATCTGCGCATATCTAAGTGGAGGCACGAAAGTGGAGAACGAGTGTTATCAGCTTGAAACGAGTTATCAGGCCGTATTCCGGTCTGCAAACTACTTGGTGTTTGTATGTAGGAGAGTGAAAAGACCCCGTGGCCGACCTCTCGAGCTCACCAAGATGCCGCTCGGCACGCAGCGCTGGCGCGAGATCCTCGCGCCGTTCGGGCGCTACGCGCGGAGCGCGCGAAGCAGCTCGGCCGCGCTGCTGCACTTCGACGTCGAATCGCTCGACCTCAACCCGGCGGGCTGGCGCGAGTTCTTCCTGCACTGCCGCGAAACGGTCGAGCTGCTGTACGCGCTCGTGATCATCGAGCGCTGCTCCTTCGCCGACGCGCTGAGCGCAGTGGTCGCGTACCACCCGTACGCGCGGCAGCTGAGCGCGCAGCTGCTCGCGGGCTCGCAAATGCTCGTAGGCACGCAGGTGCTCGCAGCATTGCTGGACCAGCGGTGGGCGGGCTCCTCCGAGCTGCCGCCGCCGCCACCCGAAGATGCGCCGTTCGAGCCGCCCGGGATGCTCACGCTTGAGTGCACGGCAACCCGGATCAAAGAGTCGGACGTCGCGATGTTCGCCGCGTTCTTCCTCGCGTTCGACGAGAAGTCGATGCGCGCCACGTTCCGCCAGGCGATGCGCAAGATCTACGCTAGCGTCTCGTCGGAGGAGCGCCGCCGACTCGACCAGCACCGGATCCCCGTCGAGTTCACCTTGACGATGCGCCAAGGAGAAATGGTCTTGCCCGCCGCCGCGTACGCGCGTTCGGCGGCCAGTCTTCTGAGGAATATCGCGGCGCAGCAGAGCAAGCCGAGCGCGGAGCCGAGTGATGGCAGCCGGTGGCGCTACCGGTTCCCGTTCGTGCTGAAGCGTGTTGGACTGTATGGGATTGATACGAGCACTCACCGGCACCCCGCACTCACACCCCGGCAGCCTGGATTCTCGGCTGCTTTGGCGGAGCTGATGGCGCTAGGCGTTCGGCTCCATGAGTCTCTCATGTTTAGAGGCAACACCTGGTCCGGAAGATGCTCGATCTCCGAGATTGGCCCCGTTCTACTCGGTCTCACCAACGAGGCTTTGCTCCGCGCGTCCTTGGGCATTGAGCAGATTATCTCCGGTACGTGCGAGGAGAGTCTCGCTTTCGTCGCTAACCCGCAGCTTTCCGATCAAGGGCACGAGCGGCAGCTCCAAGCAATCATCTCGGCGTTGTCGGTAGCGCACGACGCCCGTACAATTAATTTGGGCCTGAGTCTCATCGATGACTTTGGGGACAAGGGAGAACGGATCATGAAGTGGCTGGTGTACGCTCTCTTCAGCAAGGACGCTGCATCCAGCTTCACAAAAGCGATTATCAATTTCGGTAGCCACGCGCCGGAAGCTGCACACGCAATCACGAGCGTCCTTGCTGCGAAGAACCCAGCGAGAGCCTTGCTAGACCCTACCGACACTACTGCTACTCGGGGCAGAAAGAAAGGCAGTCGCCGCACAGAGTCCAGTACGAGCGCAACGACTCCTCAATCACAAATCACCTCGAGATCTGTTGTTGCTGGCGAAGAGGAAGGAAACGACGACGACCGCGACCTGGGCTTTGCGATCGTGACTGCCGGCACTCCGATCACAGTCAAATCTGTAGACCAAGCCGGAGGAGTAGCTGAGATCTTCGAGCTGAAGCAAGACGGACGATTTCGAGTGATGCGGGACGTCGAAAGTAGTCGTTGGGTCGACATCGTCGTCCCGTGCTACGGACACTGCGTCGTTGCTCGCAGCGCGATTGATCGTATTGTGTACGAGGCAGCAGAGCATTCTTCGCTCTCAGCGGGCTACGGCGGTTCGATCACATCGCTGAAGTTTGGGAATTGCAAAGTCGCGACAGTGCTTCCGCTCGTCAAATTTGTCGGTCCCAAGTTGACCTCGTTAACGTTGGGCAGAGTGACCTCGGCTGACAACCTTCGCGAAATCTTAGTGTCGTGTCCGAATCTGAACACCATCGTTCTTGACCGAACCGAGAAGCAAGTCGAGACAGTGCTAATTAAGGCGTACGAGAGTGGCCAGTGCAAGATCGAGACCCTGTTCATTGACGCGTTTTGGAAAGATGAGAACACTCTTTCAACCGACTTCATTCGCACGCTTCAGGATCCAGGGTCTGCCGTCTCGAAGAAGCTCCGGGTACTCACTTTGCATGACTACCGACGCCCTACCTACAACGAAGAGGTCCTCGACGCGTACGCGAGTATGCTAGCTGTGAACCGAAGGCTCAAATTCGTCCAGCTTTGCCCGCCAGGCCATCTCCTTCAGCCGCGTTTGGCAGCACTGATGGAAACGGACGGGTGCTGGGTGCCGGGGCTCCCGCTAAGCGCGCAGAAGCGATACGCATTCCTTAGTGTGGTTCGACACTTTAGCACGATTTCGGCGCCACCTCGCAAGCGCTCCCGCATGACTGTGGCGCGCACTGATTTCGATCTCGGAGGGCTCGACTCAACAGTCATCTCACTAATCTTCGAGTTCGCAGCGCATGGGACGACTCGGAAGCTCAAGATCAAGGAGCCGCTCTCGTTCTCGTTCCAGCACCCGATCCAGCTCCAGTTGTCGAATCTCTGGTGATCGAATGTGGTACATGACAGACGCTCATGCTCTCGGAAGAGCGGGTCGAGTCGCGAGCGTCCTGTGTTCGATTCATGTGTGCAAATTGCGTTTGTATGTGTGCATTCGATTGTGATGAGAGAGAGCTTCGCGAACGTTGTCAGCTGGACAGATATCGAGCAAGAGTAGTCAGATTTCATGAACCTGTTTACATGTAGATTCGCAGCCATGGTACAAGTGTGATGATAAAATAGGGAGGCGGACACCCGTCGCTGCTCGCTACGCGCCAAGCGCTTCCTTCGCATGCGCCATGCACCAGCCCTTGCGCTGAGCCCACTTGGTACACTTCTCGTCCTTGCACCGCACACCGCCGCCGTGGTTGCGGCACAGGTGCTTCAGGTGCGCCTTCTTATGACAACCGTCGACCGCGCAGTACTCGCCACCACCGTGCGACTTGCACAGCCCCTTGGACTGCGACGCGCGCACACAGCCCTCAAACTTGCACCGTGAGCCTCCTCCATGCGCGATGCAGAGCCCGCGGCTCTGGCTGTTCTTCGTGCAGCCCTCGTACACACACTGATGTGCGCCGCCGTGCTTCTTGCACTTCTGGTGCGATCGCGCGCGGTTCAGACAGCCCGGGTAGTCGCACTGTCGGGTGCGGTTCTTCTTTGGCACGCTGCCGACGGTACTTAGGACGCCGATGTCCTCATCTTCGTCAAAGTCCATCGCAGCTGCGGCTCCTGTAGTGTCGTTCATTCCTGCGCGTGACGAAGACAGAGCTGGCGGGGTCGTCGCCACTGGCTGCCGCGAGATCGACAGAGCCTCTGCGTCTGCTGGTGTCACTGATCGCATCAAGCCAGTGGCTTGATGGTGAGGAGGCACCATGGGCGACTGATGGTGTTGTTGTTGTTGCTGCTGCTGCTGCTGACGGATGTGCGGTGACCGCCTGGTTTCAGCAGTCGCAGCCCGCGACATGCCCCGGAATCCGCCGCCACTGGCAGCACCAGCGAGTGGCTTGTCCGAGACCGAGCTCATCGAGGGAGTCGCCGGGGACCGTGCACCATGCTTGTTGCTGCTTGCAGCAGGCGTCGGGCGACTGCTGCTACTCTCTTGGTTCTTACGCTTCCTGCTGCTCGACGCCATCACCACTGGGCGCTCTATCCGAGGCTCGGGGAGCACCCGCCGCTCAGGCATCGATTGCGTCGCGGTGTCCTGCTGCTTGGCGAGATAGTCATGGCCCGAGATCCCCAGCGGGGTCGTCGGTGTCTGGCCGCCGCTGTCCAAGAAGTAGTCCAAGTCGCCCTGGTTCAGCTCCGAGAGTTGCGGATACTCGATCCGAAGCTCCTCCTCTGGCAAGTACATGTGCGACGACGGCGGTACGGGCGTAGCATGGCCACCACCTGTGCGCTGTTGTTGCTGTTGTTGCTGTTGCTGACGATCAGTGTCGGCGTCGTACCCAATCAGACTCCCGCTGTTTGGCGTTGTGTTCCACAGCGAGTAAAAGGTGGGGTCGTAGTCGGGGATCAGCTCGCTGCCACCAAGCATTGACGGCGAGCCCAGCCCGAGCCCCGAGAAAGCGCGAGACCCTGCACCGGACCCGACGTCGATCGACATCCCGTGTCCACTGTTGAAGCTGCTGCTGCTGCTGTTGTTGCCACTGCTGGTGAGGGTAGGGGTCTGACTGCTCGGCAGCGAGCTCATGACCGGCGACATCCTGCTGAAGAACCAGTCGTTGCTAAAGTCCGGCAGCGGGTTCTCCCGCTCGTAGCCGGTGTGGTGAGTCTGGATCGTCAGCGGCGGCGACTGGCTCCGGTGATGGTAGCCTCCGTACAAGCCCCCCGCGCTGCTCGCAGACTCGAGCGGTCGAAGGAAGTTGCTGTCCGCGCTGCTCGTTGCTGCCGCCATCGACGTCGACGTCGACGGCGGCGCCATCACCGGCGAACTGCGTCCGTACGTGCTGCTGCCGCCACTGCTACTCGTCGTGCTGCTCAGGCGGGGACGCTTTCCCGCCGACGGGGACTCGGTAGTGGTCGAGTAGTAACCGCTACTAAGGCCACCGCTTCCGCTACTGGCCCCAGGGACGCTGCTGCTGCTGTACCCGGGAGCTGAAGTACCGCTCGGAAGCTGCTGCCGTCGGTCCATCTCGCTAAAGTAGTGCCCTCCTCCGCTGCTAGCGCCTGCGAGCGCGCGGCCGCCGTGGAACGGAGGAGTCTGCTGGTGCTGCTGCTGGTGCTGCTGCATCCCGCGCCACGCCGCGTCGCGCTCGAGTGCGGCCGCGTGCAGGTTGTCGGTCTGTTTCCTGGCGTGCGGCGCACGGCCGCGCTTCCCGCCGATGTTGCTGTTGCTGTTGCTGTTGCTGTTGCTTATGTTGTTGCAAGTGATGGGCTGTGCCTGGAGCCCCTGCGACGGGGCCGTGGCGGCCGCCCAGAGCCAGTCGCTCTCGCCGGCGAAGAGCGGCAGCGCGCCTGCGTCCGACGCGTCGAAGCGGAAGGCGGCGCTGTCGTCCGCCGCCGCCGCTGCTGCCGCCGCTGCTGCCGCTGCTGCTGCTGCCAGCCCTGCTGACACGGGGACTGTTGCCACAGACGTCGTTGTGCCGGGTGCGCGCACTCGCTCGCCCACGCTTGCTGCTTTCTCTCTCCCGCTCTCTCGGTGTGTGCTCTGCGGGTCGCTCTCGCCACTCGCGCCACACGCTCCACGCTCGCTCGCTCGTTCGTTCGTTCTCTTCTCTGCTGCCGCGTTCGCGTTGTTCTCCACTGAGGCTCCGTAATACTGTTTATTTTATTTGGTTGTTAGTTTGGCTTGGTTTTTTTTGCTTGGTAGAAACTGCAGCGCTGATAGTTAGAAAGTGGGTTGACGTTGACTTGCTGGTTGTATGCGAAAGAAAAAAGTCAGCACGGGAAAGTTAGCCGCGAAGGAGAAGAAAAAATCAGAAAACAGGAGACACGCGGCATCATTTTTGGGTTTCAACATTTTCCAATTTATTGCTCGAAAGGAGGGGAGCCGCGCGAGAACATCGAGGGCTCACTTGGCCGAGCCCAGGGGGTTTCCGCGACACCACGGATGCGTCTGCGCCGACGATTGCTTGCTGGCCGCAAGCCGACCGGCGGGGGCGCCGGCGCCCACATTCGTGGCGCCCACCGCCTGCCACAAATGCAATCTTTGTTCCGAGATTGCCGAGCGCACGCTTCCCGTAGAACCCGCGATTCGGTCTGCGGATGTGACACAGAAACTGCGGAACCCGCCACTAACGCCACCGCGGACGCGGACGCGTTCGAAGAAGCCGCCTGGGCGGAAGAAGTGGACGATACGCTCGCGGTCGAGCACCTTCTCGCCAGTCGAAGCCCTGCTTGTCCTCGGCCATCGACCGGATGCATCTGGGTGTCGATCGTGTCCTCTTGTCTCGCATGGCGTACGCCATCTTATCATTGCGCTTCTGCGCCGATGCGCGCAGCCACACGGCCTGCCCGAACGGACGTTCGTGGACCAGGATGTAGGCAGAGAATGTAGCCATGTGTGCATGGGATGGATGGCGTCGTCGAGCGCGGAGGAGCTCACTCCATGGAGCTGACACCTACTGCGGCCGACACGACCGACAGGTCCACCGGCTGCGCACGAGTAGCGCACTTGCGACGTTCCGCTTCCCCACAGGAGCGGACGAGGCCACGTTGCTCTCGTTGGCGGCGCACAAGAACGAGATACAGAAATGGCTCTGCGTGCTACACGACCAGCGCGAGCGCCAGCCAGCGGACCCGAGCGTTGAGCGCTGTCATGACGCGCTTGGTGCGCTTGGTGCCAAGCATCAGCCGATTGCCCAGCACCCCGGCGAAAGCGCTGGTCGAAGAGATGCAGCAGCGCCGGCAGCCGCTGCCAGCGAATGGCGTGGATGACGACGACGACGCCCACACGACTGAGGATGACATCGTGTTAGTTGGTGTTGAGTGTATCGGGAATGCTTGGTGTGTGTGTGCGTGTGCTGCAGTGTCGTGGCCGAGTCCATGCTCTGCTCCTGTTTACACTCTGCATAAACGCAATTGCGATCCCTTACCCAGTTGGCTGCAGGGCCTCGGGTTTTCGCGCCGACTCGCGCGTATGGACGACGAGGTCTTCCACCTCTCTGTGCCGGGGGTCGGGAAGCTCGTCAGCGCCGTGAAGAAGTCACGTGAGGCGCTGCTGGCAACCCTCAAGTGCACGCAGTACAAGGAGACGACAGAGAAGCAGCTCGAGAAGACAAAGCTCAAGTGCGCGCCCCTCGATTGGGTCTGCCACGACACAGCCATGATACAACTTGGAGCTTGGCGCATCTGCTTATGTCTTCGCGATCGGTGTGACGCTCATGTGTGCATCGCTGGATGCACCAGACGCACAGGAATGGACAGTAACAACATGCATATGCATGCACAGCAGGCGCTCGAAAACAGTGACTGTCTCCTGCTTCACCATAGCCGCCATGCGGTCGCAGCGCTCATTCGTTGCTGCTGCTCGCGCCGCTGGCGCCGCGTGCGCACAGCAAGCTTCCCCGTTGACCCCCTCGGCGGAGTCAGTGTCGGCGACGAAGTACACAAACCAGCAGTCTCCCACTCATCCAACTCATCATTGCCGTCGCCGAAATCGATGTCGCCGTAGAGCTGGCGGCAGCAGTCCGCGAACTTCGACGAGTTCGTCGTCCTCGTGTTGGTAAGTGGCCGATGTCCGTTGGATGCGTTGGTCTCTTCGGGCGGCAGGAGCGGGATCCACACGAACGACGACGGCGCGCAGGACAAGTCGCGCACACCCGTCCAAACGCGCTGGAGGCAACTCGACGTGCTCGCGAACACATCCCAGACAGGCTCGAGTGCCTCCTGGACGTCTGCGAGCAGCGTCGGGTTGCCTCCAGCTTCACTCTCGCTGACGCTAGTGACACTACTGTTGTTGCTGCTGCTGCTGTTGTTGCTGGACGTACTTGTGCTGCTGGCGTCGCTTTCCGCGCCACTATCAGCGTCTTCTCCGTCACTTTCGCCGGCGACAAACAGAGCGCGCAACGATGCTGTTAAGCGTGCGGCCACGCGAGCACCTGAAGCGCTCAGTCGCCGAGTCTTGAGTGGAGGCTGCTGCGGCTCGCCACGGAGCGCTTGCTGCTGGAGCTGGAGTAGCTCTCGCTTTGGCGTGAACCACCGAGGCGATTGAAGCACGGTCATCATCGACGCAGCGACTGATTCTGGTTGAAGCGATGCTGATCGAGCTGCCGGGAGCACCGCTGGCGGCGAGATCGTCATGCTCACGCGCTTTCGCTTGGACTTCGCGGTAGACTGCTCTGGCGTCCACAGCGCTTGGTAGGCTACATTTCGAGCCTGTGCTGACGGCGACAAGAGCTCCGCCTTGCATTGCTGACCGTCAGGCGATAGGAGCGTTGCAGCAAAGAGTGCTTGCTGTTTCACTCCCTCCTCTTCCACCTCCACCTCGGTCGTCGCGCCCACCTGGAGGCACGTCTGGGCCCCACGCGCCTCCGTGAGCAGACGCAGCACTTGCACTGGAGTGTCATCCTGTCCCCAAGGATAAGTGAGCAGGAAGCAGTAGGCGGCTCGGAGGCATCGCTGTGCCGCAAGAGCTGTGCTCGCAGCAGTAGCTCCAGTCGCAGCGGGTTCTTGTTGCGGCGGCACGAAGCCAGCAGCCACGAGCCGCTGCACGTCCCGCTCGGTCAGTTCGATCCATTGCGGAGCGTCACAGGCGGCGGCAGCGCCATGAGGTGCACGGCTGCGCAGGAGCCGCATGTTTGCTTGGCGTCGTTATTTGCTGGAATGGCTACACTTGTTGCGTTCTTTTTGCCGTCGTACAGTGTTTGCCAGAGCTATACGTCCAATGTACGCGCTGCTAGTTTTTGATAGTGAAAAAAAGGCAAGATGCTGAGTTATATCACTATCTGATCAAAGCTAGCAAGCTGCAAAGCCGATAGTGAAGAAAAACGCGAAGCAAATGGCGCCAAAAGCAATAGTGAATTACTAAAAATGGCGCCAACCAGCACAATTTCGAGATGTCACGAGCGCGAGGCGAGATGGACAGCGACGTGGTCGCGAACCTCACGGCGCCGCCGCCGCCGAGCGCAGCTGCGCACTCCCGCAGGACAGTGACGAGACCTGCTGGCGACGCCATGCCACCAGCTGCCGACGAGAGTGACGACGCGCTCGATGCGTGCGAGTCTGCGAGTAGCAGCGTGCAGTGGAGCGCCGATCCGAGCGCGTTTCTGGAGCTGGATGGTGCTCATGGTGGCTTCCAGCAGCAGCCGCCGGTGCGCGTGCGCCTTGCGTCGGACCTCGGCTCGAGACAGCACGCGCTCCGCCCGGAGGACGCGTCAGTCTCGCAGCTGAACCAGAGCACGAGCTACTCCCAGCAGCACTTCGCCGAGCTCTTTTACGCGGACTCGCAAGAGAACGAGGAGGACACCGACGCCGCGACGAGCATCCTCGAGATGCCGAGCAGTAGTGCTCGGGACGCGACGTTTGTGACGCGCGGCAGCCAGGCTGCTGTGAGCACAACCCGCGACACTTCGGCGGCGATGCTGACGACAGGAGCTTCATTTAGTGGACACTGCGGTGAAGATGCAGATGCAGTCAGCGACGACGACGAAGAAGGTCGGTCTCGTGTATTCCAGAGCCTGAAGCGTACGAGCATCAGTAGCTCTTCTTCGACGGCGCTGATGCGTGAGCGCCCGCAGGCGTCTGTTGCAGCGGCGATTGACGACCAAGAGACAGAGTCTCTGTTCGAAGATGGGAGCGAAGACGGCGATGCCGACAGCCGGTATCGGCGGGACTCGATCGACTCGTTCCCAGACACCCAGCCTCTCAACGAGGACGAAATGGAGGACATGAACACAGAGCCTATGATGAATGAAGACATCGAGCTCGTGCACGAGAGCGAGAACGAGAGCGAGACCGAAGACGTACAGATGGAGTTAGTGGGCGATGGCACCGAGCCCTTAGATGACGAAGAGGACGAAGTGCCTCCGACCCAGCCAAGCTCGTTGGTGGCCACAAAAACGCTGTCTCTGGTTCAGGACAGGCAAGGGGAGGTGGCGCCGTCTCCCAGTCACACTGCGCTCACGCGACATGATCAGAACTCGACCCACCTTCCTCCGACACGCGAAAATCCGAGTCACGACGACTTTGACTTCAAGGGCTCGTCATGCACCTGTGGAAAAGCGATGTGTTGTTGCGGTGACGATCCTGCTTCCGCCAAACTCCCAGCCAAGGTGTCGTCGGCGAGCCGGAATCTCGCGTTATCGTTCGCACTGCCGAGTGCGCAGGAGAACTCGTTGGAGCGTTTTGGGTGTGCTTCTGATGCCGCACTGCTAGCGAAGGAAGCTACAAACAGCGAGACAACTCTCGCTGCCGGAATGACTCGACCACCTCGAGCTCGAGCCAGTGAGAGAAACACTGACATCTCGAGAGAATCGTCTGTGACAGACAACGGAGAGACCGAGCCATCAAGTGAGGGGCTGTCGACAGGAACCAGCAGCGTCGAGTCGACTCCAACTCCAACGCGGCGTAAGCGAAAGCGTCACGCTCCGTCTCCGGATGTCGGAATGGCGGACGCACTGACGCCAGTGAAAGACGAGGTGGGTCGTCGAAGCGAACGATCAACCAGTGCTTCCGCTGGTATAGCATCTGCAAGAGTAAGCTCTAACGTCGGGACGCCCGGGAGATACGCGGCGTCAAATGTCCGCACTCGCTCAAGCCCTGCGACACCGATCGTTCCCTCCAGTCGCGTACTATCGACGCGCTTGAAGAACCTGTTCAAGTACAAGTTCGACTTTTGCGTCACGGGCTTCACGATCGACACCCAAGCAAAGTTGGTGAAGATGATTGAAGACTACGGCGGGAAGGTGTGGGAGAAAGAAGTGCTGCACGCGGACAACGCGAAAGCAGTGGTCATCGCGACGGCGACTTCGTGGCGGAAGCTCAAGTTTCGGTACGCAGTTGTGTTCGGCATCCCGGTGGTGCACCCTGAGTGGCTTCGCGCGTGTGTTAAAGCGGAAGAGATCGTGCCTTTCGACGGGTACTTTGTCCCGTCCGGCTACTCGATTATGAACCGCAAGTTCGAGTGTCTCCCGGTGCGCCAACTTGATGTCTTCTCGGGCTTGTCATTCGGGATCCCGTACGACGTCGAGCATTCGTCCAAGACGAGCACGAAGGATCTAGGGGCTTTGATTGCGTTCCTCTTGAACGTTTGTGGAGCCCAGCGCGTCATCGAGGTGTGGATTTATCAGCGTGTGCATGCGCATTTGGAAGCTGGAGAGACCGACTGATTGAGTATGCTGCCTTACACACAAACAGAATTTGGTGCCGTCGAGAGAGAAGCAGATCGACATTGTGCTCTCGGACGAATTCACCAAGGTGCGGTGACAAATGCGCGGTGTACCGATCTTGTATGTAGCTGGAGTTCTGACATCGCGTGTGCTGCCGCTGGCATTTGTTTTGTTTTTCTCAGACGTGCAGGCTGTACAGCATGAGACACAACGTGCCGGTGAAGAACTTTTCGTGGGTCACCGAATGCATCGTGCTGCAGGTACATTGTGCTACTCGACTGGTTAGTAGAAGCTGTCAGCTATCGTTGTGGTTTGTTTTGCTAACTCTTTTGTTCATTTCACAGCGATTGGCGCAGCTCGATAACAAGTACTTTGATCCGTATTTGCACGACCCTAGCGAGCCTAGATCGTTGCTCGCAGCGACCGCATACATCGGAGGCGCAGAGAAGTACGTTGACTGGAGCCGTGAACCTGATCTCTTTGCTGCTTCGTGATCCTATTTCCCAAACTCACGCATTTAAGCGCGGTCTGGTTGGGTTTGATGCTCAGCAGAACGCAAGCCAAGCTGTACACGGGAGAGATGGTACTCGTGGATCTCCAGAGAAAGCAAATCGACAACTTTCTGCTCTTCGACGTCTGTGAGATTCTGCGCATTATGCGCGCCGGTGATGACGATAGCGAAGAGGTGATGCTGGAGGTCGGCGTCATGGAGCGGTGCGTCTGCTGTGAGGCAGCTGTGTTTTCAGCAAGAGGGACGGATGTTCGTGAGCTCAGCTGATCGTTCTCTACTTCTGTTGCTCCTGCCACAGGGATTCGAACTGGCCGATGCTGTCGCGAGTGCACACGGAGATATTGGAGATCCCGGCAAGCAATGTCTTGAGGCGCGTCGTCGCAGTCTCGCGCGCAGACTTCGAAGCCATCAAGTACAAGGACGAAGCCATGTTTTACTTCAGCGAGAACGACGACGGCGGCGATGCAGCAAAGACCAAAGAAGACGGAGTCTCGCAGTGATACCATGATCGTCGTACTAAGGAGCAATAGATGCTTTGAGCTGTCTGTGCTTGCCGCTTGTTCGCGGCATCTCATTGTTCGTTCTCATCCATAGCCATGCGTCGAGGGATGAACAAGTACATCCACGGCTGCAGCAGACAGAGGGGATGAACTCGCGATCTGTCGATGCAACAATCGAAGCTGACAATCGAGCGTACCTTCTGGACAGGATCGATTCCTGCATCCGAAAAAGCTGTCTGCTTGTCGACAAGATCGGCAGCAGCGTTAGCGCTAGAGTCACTGTACATCGATGGAGCAAAGATTGTTCGCACCTGCCACGAAATGATACCCAGGTGCATGATCATCATGCGGTAGTAGTTGGCGAAAGTCTCAGCGAGGAAGCTCCACCTGCCGTTGAGATCGCGATACCAGATCTCTGGTCTGTCTGGAAGCACGCAACGGCGCCGCAGCGAGATGAGAGTATGAGAGAAAGGAGAAGAATGGAGTTATGACGCCACACAGAGCAGTAACTCGTGCCACAGCCGCCAAACCTTCGAAGTACACGAGCATCACGTCGCCGTGTTTCGGAGACGACTCAAGTGGGAATGCCGCGAGCTCGTCCTTGGCGGACTAGTAGCCGTTGAGAACGCTGGTGAGGTTCATCGAGACAAAGTCCTCTGTTCACTGGACTCACATATTTTCACGAACAGTTCGCTTTCTCTAGTCCGACATACAAGGCGACGTACATGCTTGTTGGCGATACGATGCTGATCCGCTGGGCGGCAGAACACCGAGAACTTGCGCACGCAGCACCTCTGCATATCCTGGATCGAGTTGAGCGAGAAGTGGCCCACGAGCGTCGTGTGCTCTACGCGACATTCATTTCAGATGCAAGTCGGTGCACTGCGCTGCTAATCACTGATCCGAATGCACAAGTAGCTGTGACTCAGACGTAGCGCGTACCTTGGAAGCGAGCGAACCACTTGACGCTCAAGCCGTTTGTGACTGTGAGGAAGCGTTTGAGGTCTTCGGGCAGCGCGCACGGGAAGTTCTTCTGCTCCCAGATCCCGAGCTGCACCTGACTTGCACCGACCATCTCCTTCGGTTCCAGGTGCGCCACGTGGCGGTGTGACTGGAGATACGAGAACACACCGAGCGACATCTCGTCCAGGAGCTGCATCCCAGTCGACAGCGCCATTAGGTCACCTGGTGCCGCTTGCTTTGACAGATATTGGCCGAAGAGGCGGACGAGTGGACTTGCTTTCAAGAGCATGAGGCATGGAACGTCCATGCTGAGCGTGCTGATGAAGAGCCAAGTGACAAAGGACCTCGAAAGAAGAGCTTCCACGAAGACAATATAGCAACGAAGATGCAGCGCGAAGGCGCACACGATCACGTTCACAATGGGCGATGACTACTACCTGCCTTCTGCGTGCTTGAGAGTCTACATGAGCGAGCACTGCTCGCCACCTGGCGCTCCGTTGACTGCGCGCACAAGCGTCGATATAAGAGAAAGAGATGGTCAGTGTCTACAAGCACTTTAGTCGTGCAGAACAGACCAGAAGCAGAAGCAGAAGCAGAAGCAGAGTAAAGAGAGAGAGAGAGAGAGAACAAAGTGACGTACGCGGCATGCCGGGCATCCCCGCCATCCCCGGGAACATCCCTGCACCCTGTCCACGTGAACACGCAACGCGCCGCCAACTGAGCCAATGGCTCACAGCCAGTCACCGCCACACAAGGCACTTCTTGCAAACGAACCATGTTGGGCATCACCGGCATGCCCTCGTCGTCGAACTGCAGGCCAGGAGCGAGGTCCTTGACGATCTCGGACGGCGGCTGGCCAGTCTCCTGCATCTCCTGCATCAGCTCCGACAGCCGCGCAAAGTTGTCCGGCTCCGACTCGTACACCGCGATGATCTGCTGGAAGTACTGGTACTGCTTGCCGTATCTGTATGCGGATATTTGCATACGAGAGAACGCGAGAGGCAACATGCGATATGTCAGTGCGCTGGGAAGCTAGAGACAAAGTGCGCATACGCCATTCCAAAGATCCCACCGCTCGTAGTCCTCCTTGGACAGCAACGCTTCCTTCTCCGCCAGCCACTCTGGATACTGTGTGATATATAATGAGTCAGCATCACTTGATCCCAAACACTTGATAACACCGCGTATCGCTTCGTACTCTCTCGCAGATCTGGCGCATCGGGTCGTACATCACGTCCTTCGACAGCAGCTGCTGCATCATGCCGTCGACCAGGTCTTGGAAGTCGCTCTGCATCGTGTGCGCACACCATACATCAGCACCGCAGTCCACCACATACACAACTTCTCCGACCCACCTTCTCGCCCATCTGCTCGAACTTCTTCATCATCTCCTCCATCATCTCCTCGCCCATCGCCTCGAGCTGCGCCGTCTCCATGCCCTCCATGTCCTCCGCCGCTTTCGACATGTTCTGCAGCGTCTTCGCGACTCCAATGCTCACGTCGTCGTCATTGTCGCCACTAGCAGCAGCAGCTGCTGCCGCACCGCCGCCGCCGCTCTTCAGCGACCCCAGCAGCGCCTCGATGCTCTTCCCATCATCTACAGTTTTCGGCACCGCCAAACTGTCAGCGCTCTATCTATATTGCAGCTGCTTCCTAGACACAGGCTCGCGAGGGCGTTTGCGTCGACGCACCGTCCGTCCCGATCTCCCGGAACGCCTGCTCCAGCACCTGCTGAAACTCGGGGTTCTGCGCGTCCTCGAGGAACTTGGACATGCTCTGCCGCAGGCACAGGCCGCGTGAGCGTCGTAGCATCCCCGCAAGCAGAGCAAATTCCAGGGCGCGCACCTCCTTGAGGCTCTCCATCTCGTTCGCCTCGCTCGCCGCGAGCGTCGCGGCCGCCTCGTCGCGTACCGCCGTCACCTCCGGCGCTGCTGTCGCTGAAGCGAAGAAGAGCGCGGCGTCACCACCACGAGACGCACGCACCATATACAACACGCATATGAGCCAGCAGGACGCACCTGGAGCTCGGCTCAGCTCATCGCTGAAGTCGTCCAGCGCGTCTGCAGTGCGCGCAGCGAGAGAGCGCTGGTGAGAGGAAGCAGATGGCGAGAGCGCGCAGACAGGAGACGCCGCACCGTCGAGCAGGTCGTCGAGGTCCACGTCGGCCTCCTCCGCCGCGTGCTTGTGCGCCACCTTCTCGTCACTCATTGTATTGTCAACAGAAAAAAAGGCGTTCCTCTGGCAAGGTAAACAGTGGACGGATTTAGCGTGGACACATACATGTCGTGTCCGGCACACTAACTACGCAAAATCTGCCACCAAAATGTCCACACTTTATAAAGTGGTCGAAGTCGGTTAATTGAGCCGCACATCCTCGCGTTTTTATAGTATACAAACGCGAGCACACTGGCAGCTGAGGATACGCTGCTTCAGCTCCGAACACCAAGCATCGCGCGAGCAGCACCGCCGCCGCCGCCTTCCTCCGCGTGCGATGCGCGCGCTCCAGGCGCGCAATTCAGCGCACACCGTCCATGCGCGCCTGATGAATAACATGTGCGAGCAGCTGCTCCGGCAGGGCGACGAGAGTCCGGTGCGGTAGCTGTCGCCGCTGCACGAAGGAGAACGACACGCCGCTTGATGTGCGCGTGCAGCAGCACGAGGCGATCCTGCGCGACAGCATGCTGGACCGAGCCAGTACGGCATTAGCAATCTGTCCGTCGTCGATAATCTACCGGGTCCACGCGAGGTGCAGTAGTACGTCAAGAGCCTCGAGAACGCTGGTGCGAACTTCTTTGTTACGGGACGCGACTGGGCGGGCGTCAAGATGTCGGACGGCGACAAGGACGACCTGTACGCTGGCAACCACAGTTTCTTCGTGCTGTGCACGACACTGGATATGGAGAACTTTCGGATCCTTTCGATCCTTAAGGTCTACAACGACGCGACGAACCACCGGATGAAGCCGCTGGCGACAAAGCGCAAGCGCAAGCGCTCGGCCAACGTGCAGCACTTCAAGCAGTCGTGGTGCGGCAACATCATCGCAAGCCATATGAGCAAGCAGCACGCGCAGCGCTTTGTGGTCTACTGCGCGCTCTCACTGCCGGACTAGGCGTGCTGCTTCGACGGTGGAGGTGACGCCGTCGACGATGCCGATGACGGTGGCGGCGATGGGCCAGAGTGCTACGCGGTGTGGAGTGGCGCGCGCCAAGTGGAGGTAGCCGTCCAGCGCGCATTATCTCAGTCTTTGCGACGTCGCCTTCGTTTCGACGCCGGTGAAGCTCGCGGGGTACATTCGTCATCGAATGCGAGCTTCTCAGCGATGTGGAAGCATGTGGACGACCGCTTCCCGTCGCTCTGCCGCTTCGCTGGTGGTCCTGCGAGCGCGTTTCGCGATCCGAACGCCGGCAGAGCATGTGCTTTTTACTCTTCGCCGTTGCTTGCGGGTGCTGCTACTGCGCGTGCCGCAACGAACGTGACACTCGAGTCGACGCTGCACGCGCGTCAGTTCCACTCACTTCAGCGTCGATCAGCGTCGCAACTGAGCATGACATGAGGTAGAATGTTCAAGCAAAAGATGCTAGATGTTGATACGTTGTCGTCACGTGCGCTTACGACGAATGAGAAACCGAGATGCTTGGGCTTGGTGTACTTGGTCAACACGTTGGGTCGGTCCCTGTGTTAGAACGTGGGATCAGCAGTTCGTGAAGCGTCGCAAGATTCGCGGCGACGACGACGATGCGTGTGTGCTGCTGGAGCGCGAGTGTCAAGCGCCAGTACTTCAGCGGTGCGTTCTCGGCGGCGCACATCGTCTCGTGGACGCTCCGCGCGCTCGCGCTCGTGCTGCCGCTGTTTCTGGCGCATGGCTCGCAAGGTGAATGAGCAGATTGACTGTGTGTCTATCTCTCCCTCGGACCGCCAAGAGCGCACTCTTCAGCCCTCACTTTCTCGCTCTCGCTGCTGATCCTTCGTAGGCTTCTGGACGCGCGTGAGCTCGTACCGCGAACAACCGAGGGTGGCCGCGACCTACCAAGTGCTGAGCGTGCTGGAGGGCGTGACTGTGGACCCGACCGAGCAGACTCAAGAGCACCTGACGATCGTCCAGACGACGTTCCCGGCTCGCGTGCAGCGCTTGCTGCAGGAGAACGCACGCGCATCTCAGTTCAAGGTCAACTCTGCTGAATTGGGCTGGTGGCGGTGCTCTGAAAGACCTGCTGCCTACTCCCGCACACTTGAACGCTTACTAGTCCCTATCACTGCCGTTTGCTACCTGCCAGTCGTACGAGCTCGATGACGATCGCGACGGGATCGCAGACTCGCTGCACTTGGACATCACGACGCCACTCTCGCCAAATGAGCGCATCCATCAAGTGACGCTCATCGCAGTCCTCAACTACACGCTGGAGGTGGATGGATCCTCGGCTGGTGTCGGGACGCTTGCTGTGTGTCGGTGGTCCTGATCACTGAACGACTTCGTTCTCCAGGGACACGTCAAGATGAGCATGGACGCCATTGCGATGCACGCGCAGTCATCCGCTCTCCCTGGCGAGTCGCTGTATGTCGACGGGACGCTCGTCCCGGAGCAGCGGCAGCCATTCCATGTCAAGCAGAGGTGCACTCGACTCGAAGAACACCAGCACAGTGGACGTGATCGCCAATGTGTTTACCGTGCGCTGTCTGTGTCGTGTGCTCAGCACGGAGCATCCGTACGCGACCACGCCGCTCTTCAACTTGTCCAAGATCCAATCCGCGCAAGACCTCAGCATCCACAAGCTTGTGGCGCAGTACCGTCAGCGCGAGTGTGAGTACTGTGCCGCACCCTCTCGCATCAATCGGTCGTCGACTGCGCGCTTCATGCTGCACGCTCTCATGAACGCTCTGTTCCTTCTTATCACAGACGCAGTGTACTTCAAGAGCCCACATCCTGTCTGGAAGACCGACGCGAGCCACGGAGTGCTCGCGACGACTCACCCTCGTCAGTTCCGCACCAGCTTGGTCGTGCGGATCCCCGTCGTCGACGTGCTGTAAGACACTCTGTCGGGCTTGCGAAGTAGCACTACGCTGCTGCTTACATTGAGTGGTTACATGTATGTGTGCCAGCTACCATCCGACGTGGTCCGAGGTGCTGAAGAACGCGTGGATCCAGGTGCCGTTTATGCGCTGATCTGCTTGTTGCAACTCGGTCCGACTCGCGCGTTCGTTGCGCTGCTGACGTGTGTGCGCTGGTGACAACAGTACTACTGTCTTCTGGTGATCGTGTCGGCCTTCACGTCGACGCTCGCTGCGTTCGTGTTCGAGAGCAAGGTCGGAGAGGCTCTTCCGTCTCGCTACGCTCCTTTCTTCCCTATCTCTAAAGGCTCCTTCTTGTGGTCGGCAGGTGGTGGACGCCTTCTCGGTCCTCGACGATCCCACCATCGCTCGCGCGAAGAAGACGAACTGAGCAGTGCATAGTGTGCCGAACGCCGGGGCTCGGCTGGACTCAGAGACCCGGCCGCTGCATCGTAGCTCTTGGCGGCGAAGAGATCCGGCTGTCGTGCCTCGGTTCCTCCTTCTCGAGCAATCGATCGCTTCCCAGTTATATCCGCTTTCTCCCATAGAGTCGCCGCCCAATCGGCATCCAGCACCACTTCGGCTCTCGCCCCTGCCTGCTCCCGACGTGCCGCCGCCATGGCGACCACGATGATCACCGCGGGCGTGGCCGTGAACTCCAGCCTGCTGCTCGAGCCGGCGCACCAGCTCACGTTCTGGCTCGAGCCGGGCAGCGCCGCGGCGGTGCGCGCAACGCTCAAGCTCACGAACCTCTCGCCCGAACGCCTCGCGGTCTTCAAAGTCCGCACGAACCGCGCCGAGATGTTCACCGTCAAGCCCGTGCACGGCGTCGTGCCGCCGGGAGAGACGCGCGAAGTCGTCGTGACGCTCGTGCCTGCCGTCGCCGCGCAGCTCGCCGCCGAGGACCCGCACGTGCTCGCGGTGCGCGACACAGCGGTGGAGCGCTTCCTCATCCAGAGCATCGAGCGCGCGGACGACATGCGGGGCTTCGACGTCGAGGACCTGGCTGCTTTCTGGCGCCGCGTGCCGCGTGAGCTGCCGGCCGCCAGCCGTGTGGGCTGTCGCTTCGCCGTGCTGCCGAGCGATGCTGTGGACCCGCGCCTCGTCGCCACCGCGCGGTGCATGGACACGCTTGACAAGTCGCGCGTGATGGCGCGCCAGGTAGAGCACGCAGAGCATCAGTCCGATGCACCTTCACCGAGAGGTATCGATCGGACGATTGATTTGCGCGGTACGGCGCAGCATGAGCCTGACGCGTTCGAGTCCTTGCACTTAAGTAAAGATGCAGTGTGTCCTCCTCCCCCCGCCGAGGCGACGTCGAAGCGCGCGGCGCCGACGCTCTTCACCATCCACCCGGGCGACACGCTCGAGTTCGCGATCCGCCCGGCGCGGCCAGGACGTCCGGCGGTACTCGCGCCGGCCGCGTTCTTCCTCACGAACAAGACGCACGCGCACGCGCTGGCGTTCAAGATCAAGACGACCAACCACGACGGGTACTTCGTCAAGCCGAGCCGCGGACTCATCGGCCCGTCGAACGCGCAGCGCATCGAGGTGCAGCCCGTCAAGGACGACCGCGCGAGTGTCAACACGACGCTCGACCTGCAGCAGCGCGAGGCGAATGACCGGTTCCTCGTCGAGATCGCGCGCGTGGACATCGCCCGCTACCAGGAGCTCCTCAGCCTCGACGAGCGCGAGCGCAGACGCCAACTCACCTCCACAGTCTGGGACCGCGCGGTCAACGCCGGCCCGCGCGAGAAGGCGATGATGAGCTGCCGGATCGTCGGCGACGCGCCGCCGGAGCTCCGGCGCCTCAACACTCCGCCGGCGCTGGCGGCGCACGACATCAGCGGAGACCACGACGACGACGAGCGCGACACCTGGTGCTGACCTTCACGACACGAAGGCATAGGAAGCTCCTGCTACTTGCCCACATGCCTGCATGTACATAGCTTGTTTTGTCAGCTAATTTATTCGGTTCTCTATACACACGTGCAAGCGCCGCGAGAGGGGGCGGCGGCAGTCAGGAGGATGCCGCTCTTCGGGTGCTACTAGCTGCGCGGATCGCAGCTCCTAATAGAGCCGCTTAGTTGGCCTCGACGACCGGCGGAGGCGTCTCCACGGCGACCTGCAGGTTCTGGAGGATCTTGACGGTCGCCGACGTGCCGAGCATGTTGACGATCGTCGCGGGGATGTAGCCCTGCAGGTCGGCGTGCGCGAGCAGCGTGACGTGGCAGCGCGGTGTGCCGTCCGCCGCGGGCGCGAGCTCCTTGATGATGTAGCCCGAGACGAGGTTCACGGCGCGCACGGCGCCGTCAACCACCGGAACGCCCGCGAGCGCGATCGAGCGGCTCGCGATGACGAGCGCGCCGTCCGGCATCGCCGTGGCGTACGTCACGATGACGAACTCGCGCGCCGCGACCGGGAAGATCGCCTTGCTCACCACGTGGCGCAGGCTGAGCGCGCCGTCCGCGTCCAGCTCCTTGAGCACGCGCGCGCTCTCGGTCATGTCGTCGAGCTGGAGCAGCATGTCCAGGTCGAGCAGCGCGCGCTGGATCACATGCTTGTCGGCCGCGATGACGCGCGCGGCCTTGAACGGGCTCCACGCGCTGCCCTGCACGTCGCCGCGCCAGATCTTCAGGTCGTCCTGCTCGTCCACGAGCTCCCAGTTCGTGACGCCGTCGCCGCCGGACTCGCGCGCGAGCAGCAGCTGCACGTTCTCATCGCCGAAGGCCTGGAAGTCCACGTCGCTCTCGCTCTTGTAGACGGTGGCGTCGGGCGCGGCAGGCTCGGCCGCCGGCGCAGACTCGCCCCAGAAGTAGTTCATCATGAGCGCAGGCGAGGAAGAGGGGAGGGGAGGGGAGGGAAGGGGGAGGGGAAGAGACGACGAAGAACGGCGGGTGCTTCGGTGCGAGCGACCGTGTTCAGGAATGAGGTTCCTTGGATGAAAAAAAGAGCGTCTGCAGACGAGCAAGAAGCCATTCTGACGCCGCCTACGGTGGACGAGATAAAAAGTCGAATCGGTTTTGCCGGGAGGGAGAGGAAACGGGCTTGTACTGAGAGCAGGTTAGCATTCCCCTCGCTGATTTCACCATCGACATGCATTACGTTGCTGGCGGGGGGGAGGGGGAGTTGTGTCAGAAGCAAACAGTACTTGACTTTTGTATGCCTCAAGCAGCCACACTCCTGGCAACGAGCCAACTCGCTCTTGCTCCTCCTACTTGGAACTCGTTGCTGCAGCTGGTTCCCCCAGCGCGGAAGGCACCACACGAGTGCTGATCCCAAGTGCCCACTGCACCCGTGTTTCCACCCTCTCCTCTTCCTCCTCCATGCCACTCTGAGCGACCCAATGAGCCTGTCCACACGCGAGAGCAAGACCGACCGAAAGCATGAGCTTCTCTTGGCTCCAAACTCGCTCGAACACCTCGCTACGATCGGAAAAAGCACAGCACTCGTGCGTTCTACAGCTCGTCGCTTTCGGCCTCGAGACTCGGTGCGCCATGAAGCGAAGCCGTCGATGGTGCAATAGCCGATATCGATGCAGCCAGTCACACTTGGGTGCCATCACCTTCGAGCGACCTGGAGCCAAGTCTCGACGTTTCGTGCGTGGCGCAAACACCCGCGCGCGCAAACACTTGCGAGTCGAGTCTTCTCCTCCTCGCCGACCTGCCAGCCAGCCAGCTGGAATCGGAATCGGAACCGCCCGTGACGCGCTTCGGCTGCTGATGTATGTCATGCTCCCTGCCACCCCTCCGCCTCGCCCTGCCCAGCGCCTCGCTCTCTCCCGTGACTGTTTTCGCTCCACCATCCTCCCGTCGCGCGCTCCCGACCTACACTTTCTCAAGCCGAGCGCTCTCGCTGCCTGCGCGCTCGAAAGGGCTTGAGGAGGGCTAGGCGGAAACCGAAACAGCTGGGACCTGCCTGCCCTGCACAGCGTGAGTTCGCCGCCGCCGCCGGCTCCTCTTCGGGCGTCGCGAACAGCTCAGTCGCAGAATTTCTCACGGCCAGACGGACACGTCAGCAGCAGCAGCTCCGGTAGTCAGCACACTGCACAACCACACACACGAGCGCACGGCGGCCGTACCGACAGCCAGCTCTCCGGTTCTCTCTCTCTTCGCCTCGCATTAACCGGCTTGGAACAGATCGCCCGTCAGTCACCTTCCATCACCCTCCGCGAATACGAGAAAGAGAAAGAGAGAGACAGCGAGATGACCGCCCACCTGCTGCACAAGGCGCACTCGCTGCCGCCGCTGCCCCCGCCTCGGCCGCAGCTGCGCCATCGCGCATCCATGCAGGAGCTCGCACGAGGCGGACGCTCGCTGTCCAAGCGCCGGCTCGAGCGCCGCTTGTCGATGCCGCCGCAGGGACGTCTCGAGCTCTCGCTGCTCGAGCACGTGCGCGTAGAGTTCGTCAAGGCATTCGTGCCAGCGAGCAAGCTCTCGCCGCCGCGCTACGTCATGCGCATCGCGAACGCGGCATTGGGCCAGTCGTGGGAAATGGGCCGCACGTTTCGCGAGTTCTACGAGCTCAAGGAGGCGGTTGTGAACGTGCTCGACCACGGCCACTTCTGCCAGGCCAACTGCCCGTGGCTCTACATGTACGTCACGCACCACTTCCCGCGGCGCCACCTCTTCCGCTCGCGCAGTCCGAGCGTCATCTCCGGGCGACTCGCGGCACTCCAGGCGTTCCTGAACGAGATCCTGCGTGTGGTGCGCGAGAAGCGCAGCGCCGAGTGTCCAATCATGACCGACGCCTTCCCGCGCGTCGTGTACGAGTTCCTGTACGAGGGTATGGTGTTCGACCGCTCAGACTTTAGCAACACGATCCTCGAAGACCGGCTATCGATGACGGGCGTCAGCGGTGGTGGCGGCAGCCGCCTCTCGTCATCCGAACACACGGAGGAGTCGTGCTCGATCTGCCGCCGCACGCTGCTCGGCTCGGAGACGGCGACGACAATCAGCCCGCCGAGCTCCACTGGTGACACGGCCACCACCAGCTCCGTGTCGACCGAGAACGACAGCAGCTGCAGTACTAGCGACACACAGTCGCTCACAACGCTCGAGTGCGGCCACGTATTCCACGACGAGTGCATCCTCGCCAAGCTCAACGAACACCTCCGGTGTCCGCTGTGCGTGGATCTGAGCGACCTGGGCGTCGTGCCCATCCCGTGAGACGGAGGCACCGTCAGTAGGTTATGACTTGCAACGTGCGAGTTCATGAGAGAGCTCTTCGAAAAGCGTCTTCTTCTCATCATGTACCAATACGCCCTTCGTGCTACCAGGCTGTGTGTCTGCTGAGTCGTTCCTCGTCGTCAGACTACCTCTCGCTCACCTCACCAGCTTCTTCCGCACCAGCAGCAAGCACCAGTGTTGTCTATCGATCAGCAGATGCGAGCAATTATTGTCACAATGTTTATCGATTCGCATAGCGCCTCACTGTGCGTCCCACATCAGTATCTGGGTCACCAGACACCTCATTCGTCAAGATGAAGCGCACCAGCGGCTGGAACCAAGAGGTACGTACGCGCTCGCCTCGTAGCTCTGTACATATGACCTCCGCTCAGCGTGCGCTCCTCTCTTGTGTATGCACACGCGCTGCAGGTCACGGACGAGGATGGCCGTCGCCGCTTCCATGGCGCATTCACGGGCGGCTTCTCCGCCGGCTACTACAACTCGGTGGGATCGCGCGAGGGCTGGCAGCCGGCGACCTTTGCGTCCTCGCGCGCCGACCGCGCGCCGCAGCGCCGCCCGCAGCGCGCGGAGGACTTCATGGATGCGGAGGATGATCCGCTGCTTGGCCGGCGCCTCGAGACCACGGCGCGCTTCGACTCGCACTCGCACTCGCAGCCGCCGCACGACCAGCGACCACGCAACGCTTTCGAGGCGCGCGTGTTGGGCGGCAGCGATGGCGGTGCCGCGGCAATGCATTTGCTGGACGATCTGGTAACGCCTGTAAACGAGTCGATTGGCGCCAAGTTGCTCAACCAGATGGGGTGGAAAGAAGGGCACGGCATCGGACCGCGCATCCGCCGGAAGCGGATCGACGACAAGCCCGCGGCGGCTGCTGCTGGGGAAAACCCCACGCTAAGCGGTCAGCACCCGGTAGATGATGACGCGGAGGAAGCGGACGTGGTGTACGTCCCGCCGCGCAGCACGCTCGACGTATCAGCGTTCCCCAAGCCCAAGCTCGACAAGTACGGCGCCGGGTTCGACCCGTTCGCGAACGCGCCCGAGTTTTCACGTTACAAGCAGCACCGGGCAAGCGAGCTCGCGCAAAAGCAGCAGGCACGGCAGGTCGTGACGTTCGCGGACGCGATGAAAGCGACGACAGGGAGCTACACGAGCGTCACAGGTTTCGGACTCAGCGCGCTGGAGGAGAACGACGACCTGGACGTTTACGGCACGGCACCAATGAGCGAGTTCGACACTGTGATTGGTGGTTCAACCTTGCGTCTCACAAACGGGAAGGAGGAGGTAAAGCTGCTGGAATCGGAGGCGCGCGAGTCGTCCTCGCGCGAGCGCAGACCGCCCAAATTCGGCAGTGACGGCCGCCCCGCCTTGCCTGGGTTCGAGTACGCGATTGCGAAAGAGAAGCCTCCGAAAGCTGTGGCACTTCGCCTTGAGGTGCCCGCAGACTTTGATCCGCACCACCGCTTCGACGATCACGATGCTATAGGCGCAGATCCTGCTTCTCAGCTGTACCAAAAGTACAACTTCACTGTGAAGGAGCAGGGTCCAGCTCCGATGATGACAGCGAAGCAGCGCGCAGCACTGCTTGGCGAGTCGGACGAACTAAGCGCACCAGCATCATTGGAGCCAAGTCAGTCGACAAGCGGAAGCGTGTTTGATTTGCTTGGCGCGGAGCAAAAGGCAAAGCTGTTCGCCTCCGCCGCCCAGGCGAGAGCTCTCCGGAATGACAGCAGTGATGACCAGTCAGTTGCGACGCCTGCTCCTCCAAAGGAACGCCAACCACTGGTGCAGGGTGTCGCTGGGAGTCAGTTCCGAGCGAACATCACTGCGTCTATCGCGAAGCGGTTTGTGTCCGCGAGCAGCTCGGATCAAGACTCGAGCAGCCAGAGCGAGGCAATCGCAGCGACTGGGCCAAAGAAGTCGTATCGCTCAGAGAGCTTTTGGACGCCGACTTCGCTGCTATGCAAGCGGTTCCGCGTGAAATGCGTCACGGGGGCGTCTTCGTCGATGCGGAACCAGGGAGAGGAGAAGCGCGACTTGTTCGACAAGGAGCTGGTGCCGCACATCGTTGAGTTTGCAGCCGAGCGACGCGGATCCCAGGGTGCTGGAGCCTCGAGCCGTGACACTGCCGCAGGTTCATCCTCTGGGAATAATGTTACATCAGCAACTTCGTCGACGCCTCGGACAACGTCGCGATTCGCAAAGCGTGATGAGGCAGAGGAAAATGACGAGCTACCACCGTTGCCGATCGATCCGAAGCCCGCTGCGAGCCTGCTGAAAGCCATCTTCGAGCCATCTGACGAGAGCGACGTGGAGGAAGATGGCGACGACGGCGACAACAGCGATGACGACTCGTCAGCGGACGACAGTGACGACGAAAAGAATGTCAAAAAAGAAGTGGCGTCTCGCGACACGAACGACGGGTCAGAGGTGGATATTGTCCAGAGAAATACTGTCACGCGTAGCACTATTGACGTCGGTGTCTCGAAACGTATCGTATCGTCCGCGATACACGGCGACGACAGAGCACCGTCAGTCACCTCTGACGTGTCCAGCTCGTCGTCTGACTCAGAGAATGACAACGTGAGCGAGGAGAAAGAACGGAAGAAAAATTCCTTCGTCACAGACCAGCAGCGTGAGCAGCTCGAAGTAGATCGTAGCGATAGAGAGAGCAAGAAGCGCGAGAAGAAAGCCAAGAGCAGCAAGAAGAAGCACAAGAAAGAGCGCAAGCACCGCCACCGCTCATCGCGCTACGAGGATGATCGCTCCAGCGCAGACGAGAGCGACGACAGCGGACGGAAGCACCGCAAGAAGCGCAAGGAGAGCAAGAAGAGCCACCACCACAAGCGCAAGAAGTCGTCGTCTTCGCGCCGAAGCGAGAGCCCGGAGCGAGCGCACAGACGTAAGCACCACCGACAGTGAGCGACAAGGAATGCCAATACAAATAGCACGCGTTGCCTCCCTCACAATGTTTGTACTACAAGCATACCTCGCATCCAGCTACTGTAGCTACGACTGCATCCGACGCAGTGCATCGACACGACAAAGAGCAGAGCACGAAGCAGGAACCAGGAAAGTCTAAAGTATAACATTACGCGGACAAAGCTAATCGAAAGTCTTCTTCGAGCCCTGGAAGTTCTGGATCGACGTCGACTGGCGCTTGGGAGGGCCATCGCCGCGGCCGCCACGGCCACCACCACGACCGCCGCCACGGCCACCGAAGCCACCACGGCCACCGCCGCGACCGCCACCGCGACCACCGTCGAAGCCACCGCGGCCACCACGACCGCCGCCACGGCCACCGCAGCCGCCACGGCCACCACCACGGCCACCGAAGCCGCCACGGCCGCCGCCGAAGCCACCGCCGCCACCGTTCTGCTCACGCGACTTGGCATAGTTCACGCGGATCGCACGGCCGTTCACGTACTCGCCCGCCATCTTGACAGCCTCGTCCACCGCCTCGGTCGTCGCGAAGTCGATGTGACCAAAGCCGCGGAACTCGCCCGTCTCGCGGTCCGTCGCAAGACGGCAGTTCAGGATCTCACCGCAGTGCGCGAAGCTCTCGCGAATCGACTCCTCCGTCACGTCCCACGCCAGGTTGCCGATGAACACGCTCGTGCAGCCCTCCGGCTTCTCCTCGAACTGGTTCTTCTTCTCCGCCGTGCGGATCTTCATCCAGCGGCCGCCGAAGTCCTGGCCGTCCATGGCGAGACCCGCGGCCACGCCGTCCGCGTCCGCGAACGTCACGAACGCAGTGCCCGACGAGCGGCCGTTCTGCTGCGGGATGCGCGCGCTGACAACCTTGCCGCAGCCAGCGAAGTGCGCGGCCACCTCCTCCTCCGTAGCCGACCACGGGAGACCGGCGATGAAGATCTCGAGGCTCTCCGAGGTCACAGCGGCGGCCTCGCCGTTGTTCTGCTTCTGCACCTTGGCGGGCGCGGCATCCGCCTCCGAGTTCTTGCGCTTCTTCGAGATGATCTTCGGCTCCTCCATCTCCTCGTCGTCCGACGAGTCCGACGAGCTGTCCGAGGACGAGGCAGCCTTCTTAGCAGCAGGCTTCGACGCCTCCTCCTCATCATCCGAAGAGTCCGACGAGCTGTCCGAGGACGACTCGGCCTTCTTGGCAGGCGTAGCAGCCGCCTTCTTGGCAGCAGGCTTAGGCGCCTCCTCCTCGTCATCCGACGAGTCCGACGAGCTGTCCGAGGACGAGGCAGCCTTCTTGGCAGGCGTAGCAGCCGCCTTCTTAGCCGGAGCAGCAGCCGCCTTCTTGGCGGCCGGCTTCGGAGTCTCCTCCTCGTCGTCCGACGAGTCCGACGAGCTGTCCGAGGACGAGGCAGCCTTCTTGGCGGGCGTAGCAGCCGCCTTCTTGGCAGCAGGCTTAGGCGCCTCCTCCTCGTCATCCGACGAGTCCGACGAGCTGTCCGAGGACGAGGCAGCAGCCGCCGCCTTCTTCACCGGAGCCGCCGGCGTAGCCTTCTTGGCCACCGGCTTCTCATCGTCCGACGAGTCCGACGAGCTGTCCGACGACGACGACGCAGCCGCTGCCACCTTCTTCACCGGCGCCGCCTTCTTGGCGACCGGCGCCTCGTCCTCGGAGCTCGAGTCCGAGCTGGAGCTGTCCGAGCTCGACACAGGCTTGGCCGGCGGCGTCTTGGTCTTGGGCGCTTTCTTGGCCATGGTCGCTGGTGACTGGGGTTGGGTGGATGGATGGAGGTGGTGGAGGTGGTGGTGGCGCTGGCTGGGAGATAGCGAACTGACGGGATCCAGTCGCTGCAGTCCTCCCACACGAAAAGACGCTCACTCCTGAAAGCGTCGTTGATAGATGGTTGGCTCCGTCGAGAGCGGACACAGGCCATGGGAAAGTATACATTTGGTAGGACAGTTGGGAAGGCGCTTTCCCGCAATAGGATGGAGCGATTGATTCGCTAAAAACATAACAGATTGAAGTGAAATTTCGGCGAATCACAGCTATTCGGCAGTCATTTTTGGAACGATACACAATATCAAGCACAATAGACTTCTCTTCTGTCGAATTCTTGTGCAAACGACTACACCGCTTGCTAACCTTCGATAGCGACAAAATCCAGGTTCCTACCGTTTCTCGCGGAACGATCGGCACATACTGAAACCAAGTGATACAGTGTTGTGTGGCCCACACGTCGCCCCCGTTTTGAATAATTCGTGGTGTGCCAGAAGCCGCTCACACCACATTCGGCGCGGGAAGAGCTACTACTACTACAACAAGCAGCACCAGCTCGCCCAAGCAGAAGCAGCAGCAGCAGCAAGCAAGCTCTCGAGCAGCTCCCGTCGACCATCCTACCTGCGACACGCTTTCGGGAGCCATGAGCCTGAGTCTGAACGGATCCTCGGACGCTGCGGTCGTGGCCGCGGCTGCCGCTGTGGCCGGCGTCGTCGGCCCGACGCCTGACGGACTGGCGGCGCCGTCGTCCGCCGCGGTGGACGCCGCCATGGCCGCCGCGCTCGCTGTGTCCGCGCAGGCGCTCGAGAACAAGAAGCGCCGGACGCGACCTGCAGCTAACTCTTCGGGTGTCGGCACGGACGTCGGCGCGCTGGACCCGACGGGCGCCGGCGGCACAGGGTCGCCCGACAGCGCGGGGGAGGACGAGGTAGAAGGCGCCGAGACGCACGAATTCGCGGAGGAGGACGAGTCGATGCAGGACGTGATGGCCAAGATGAAGGAGGTGGCGGACGCGAACGCGGCACAGTTCACGCCGACGCCCGAGAAGCGCATGCAGCTTTTCGACAGCAAGCGCATGAGTCGCGTGTCGTTCAACTCGTGGTTCGAGTTCGACGCGTACTTTGAGATGTACATGCAGGAAACGTTCCAGCCCTTCCGCATGCGCTCATCGTGCAGTGTCGAGGCGTACCGGCGCAACCAGCAAAAGGTCATGATGACGAACAAGAACTCGCGCGGCCGCCGCATCGAGTTCCCGGACTCGGCGATCCACCACCACCGGATATACATGTGCACGCACGCGATGAAGGCACGCTGTCGCGGTGCGACTACGCGTCCGGGCCAGAAGTACCGCGGCATTGGCTGCATCGCCAAGATCAACGTCAAGATCAGCCCGTCCGACAACCCGAGCAAGTACATGGTCATCGTCACGGACCAGGTGCGATGCACAGCTGTTGTATGGTGGGGTGTGCATGAGTGCGGATGGTGTGATGGGTGCCGCTGGTGTTGGCACCATTATTGGTATGGGGCTGTGATGGCAGTGTGTCTATTGGTTCTAACAACTATTGCTGGTTTCTGGAATAATTGTATCTGCCTCACTTGCTTCGCGCTGCAGGTCGTAACGCACAATCACCCGATCAGCCGAGAGATCTACGAGGCGTACCCGGACGTGCTGTTGAAGACGATGCGGCGCAGCCAGATCGGCGCGTCGATGCTGGGCCGCCAGCCGATGCCCAAGTTCGAGACGCCGGCGCAGACGCAGAAGTACGAGCGCACGCTGAGCTTGCTCACGCCGCTGGCGGAAGCTATGGCGCGACTGTCGGACGAGGAGTACGAGGTGCAGCTCGCCGAGGTGCAGAAGGTGTACGCGAACTCGATCGCGGAGCAGAACACGGTCTAAAGCGGCCGACAGACGGAGCGATCGATGGAATGAAGGAGGGAGGGAGCAGCAAGCGGCAGGTTGGGAGATCGCGAGCCAAGTTCGCAAGAAGTGACGAGAGAGCGAGAGAGAGAGAGAGAGAGAGAAAGAGAGAGAGAGAGAGGAAGAAAGGGAGGGAGGGAGAACTGAAGCAGCGCCGCCGACTCTGCCGCTCGCGAAGTGGAGCGAAGGCGGCGGCACATCCGTAGCAATGTACTTTCGTGTATACTCGCCACTCTCTCTCGCACTCTCCGTCCGACTCTCCTTTTCGCTCGTACTTAGCGGGCGCGCCGACTCGCCTTTTTTCTCCCCCGTTTAAATCCGAGCGTTCTATCGCTTGCCTCGACCGAAGAAGAGCGGCAGCGGCGGCAGCAGCAGCGCCGGACCTCTCTCGCTCTCTCGCTCTCTGCGCGCGCTCCCCCTCCCCTTCGCTGCTCCCACCTCCATCGAGGCATTCCACCCGACATGGCGGACGTCGACGCGGCGCTCGCGCCCAACTCGAGCGTGATCCTGGAGCCGGCCGAGTCGCTCGCGTTCACTCTGCAGCCGCAGACGGCGCCGCAGGCGATGCTCACGATCCGGAACGTGTCCGACAGCCGCAAGATCGCGTTCAAGGTGAAGACGACGCGGCCGCTGCGCTACCTCGTGCGGCCGAACCAGGGCATGCTCGGCCCGAACGGCTCGGCCTCCATCATGGTCATCCTGCAGCAGCGCGACTGCGACGAACTGCTGCGCCTCGAGCCCTCAGAGCGCGGGCTCGCGAACGACAAGTTCCTCGTGCAGAGCATCTTCGCAGACGACGCGTTCTACGAGAGCGTCAAGACCAAGTCGGCCAAGGAGATGGCCGACGAGCTCACCAACATGTGGGCGCGCACGGACAAGAAGAGCCTCGCGAACAAGAAGCTGCGCTGCCGCTTCGTGCAGCACGACGAGCAGCAGCAGCAGCCGCAGCAGAACGAGAGTCCGCTTACCTCGCGCTTCCCGTCCAAGAGCAGCATCTACAGCAGCAGCAACAGCCTGCTGCCGCCCAAGCCCGACGACGCCGCTACCGCAAACGCGAGCGCGGCGGACGCAGGAGGAGTTGCCACGCCCGCACAGCTCACGGCGGCGCTGCTCCAGGAGACGGCGGCGGACAAGGCGGTGGCAGCACACAAAGCGGACGGCGCAGTCATCAAGGTACACTGCGCTGCTGTGGTGCGAGTTGGATCTTTGTTTTCCTTCAGGTGGTGACAGCGGTGACTGCTCTCGTTTGCTCGATTAGGACCCGACGGCAGACGTCGCGGCGCTGCGGAAGAAGTATGACGAGCTCGTGGCGTTCACTGTGCAGCTCACCGCGCAGCGCGACGTGCTCATGACCGACCTGGACAAGACATATCCTCCTCATACACCCTGCTGCCTGTTGGTCTCCCCCTCACACGAAGTCCCCACCCTGGCTTCCTTGACTGCGTCTTGCTCGCTATCCTGTGTGCGTGCGTTTCTTTTCGTGCGAGCACTCGTCAGCTGCTGCAGAAGGCAAATTCTGACGCGCAGCGCGTGCGGAAGTTGAACGACGACGCCGCGAGCGGCTCGACGCTGCGCAACCGCAAGCCCGGCGGCGCAGCAGGCAGCGGCATCGGCGGTGGAGACGACTCTGGCGCACTGAAAGGCCATCCGACGAAGGACCCAGCGGTGCGTGTCAACAGTGCTTTTATCGGACCCCGGTCCTTCATCGGTGTTAGTTGCTAGATCTTGGAAGACGCTGACAATGTGGCCTCCGTCATCGTTCGCAGGCGTTCGGACTCTTCCATCTACTTGTGTGCGCGATCATTTTCTTTTTGGTGGGACGCTACGCATGAGCATCGTCGACGGCAAGAGAGGGCAGCTGCAATGTCGGATAGAAAGGAGCGTATGAGAGCAAGCAGCAAGAGGAAAAGCGTCACCAGAGCTCCAGAGCAACAACTTCGATCGGCGGGAGAAGGACAATAGCGCGAAGAGCGACGGCGGTCGGCGAGCAAACACCGATCCGAGCCACAAAATCGACTGCGTTTTCCATTCTATCGTATCGCCCGGCCGGCGGGCGGTCGGCCTCCCTGCGTCTGTGTCCTAATGTTCATCACCTCGCACTCTGTCTTCCTCCTTCTCTCCTCCTCTCCTCCCTCCCTTCGTCCTTACTCCTTCCACGCTACTTCTACGCGCCGAAATCATCCAGCATCTCAACTGAACGTCTCGCGCGTCCGCTGCCTGCCGCTGATTGATGCGCCTGCCTAGTTCAGAATCGTCGCGAAGCTCATCTTGCGCTTCCCGTTGCTGGCGACACCTGCCAGCGGCGCGTACGCCTTGCGCTTGAACCGGCGCGCGTCCGGCCCGCTGCTGTTCCCGCCGTCGCTGCTCACGCCGCTGCTCGCGCCACCGCCGGCTTTGCCGCCGCCTCGAAGACTCTCCTTCATGGACAGCATCGCGATCGCCGCCGCGTCGCTGTCCGAGTGGTTCCCTGTGCCAAACCCGCGCGACGCGACGTCTGCGACCGCGACTGCGGGGGTCGCCTTCGTCCCGTCGGGACCCGCGCTGCTGCTCTGCTGCTGTTGCTGCGTGCTGTCCACGTCGTCGTCCTCATCCGGGAACCCGCTGTCCTCGCCGTCGTCGTCCTCACCATCGTCGTCGTCGTCGCCATCGTAGTCCCCAACGCTCTCCATCTGCTTGAATTGCCGTGCGTCGCCTCGCAGCGACTGCACTTCCGTGAGCGGCACCGAGTCGTCCGAACGAGGCGATAGGTCGCCTTTGTACTCTTCGTAGCTGCCTCCGCCGCCTCCCCCAGTTGACGGCGGCGGTGAATTTCCAGATGTGTGATAGCTGCTACTAGTGTGACCGTTGAGGTTGCTGTTGCTGTTGTTCTCGTTCGACGGTGACGAGCCCCTCGAAGTCGAGAAGGAGCCACCGGCGCCGCCACCGCCGCGTCGGCCGCTCTGCGCGTCGTGCTGCTCGATACTCGAGCCTGTAGCGTCCATGAAGATGTGCTCGAGGCGATCGATCATCTGCAGCAGCGGCACATACGTCGCGAACGGCTGCTTCATGAGGATCGTGTGCATGAACTTGTGGCGCGTCGCGTAGCCGGTCCACTTGTCGTGCTTCTTGAGGATCTTGGAAATGCCGCAAAAGTTCATCACCGCGAAGTTCTCGAGCAGCAGCAGCTCCTTGTACAGCGCCACGCACTTCTTCATCAGCTCGGTCTTCGTCTCCGGCTTTGGCGCCAGCTACCGCATTCGTGGCAAGTGTTAGTCGGTTATCAGCTAGCGCAATCGCTGCACATGCACATGAACATGCACACACACACACCTTGAGCTCATTCGAAAGCTGCTCGATCGCTGCCACCCGACTCGTGTGCCTGGCCTGCTCCTGCACGAAAAAATCGGCGATCTTCTTGATCTCCACGCGCAGCGTCCGGAAGAACTTCATCTCGTCCGGCGATTTGCCTGTGCGCCGTTATATGAACGAACCCATCAGTCCAGCGTGCGCGCGCTCTATATTACTAGCCAAGCCACAGCCTTGACGCACGGATGCTGTCGTTGTCCTCCTGGGCGGACGGCTTGATCTTCGTCTTGACGAGCTTGTCACCCTGGAGCTTCTCCTCCTTCTGGATGTGCGCGCAGTCCTTGATGATGTGCTTGAGCTGCTTGTAGTCCACCCAGTGGGGTTCCCACGCGCTCGACGACATCTGCATCGACTGCTGCAGCACTTTGCCGAACTTCATCTTCGCTTATTATAACTCTCTGGACTTCGGGTCTACTCAGTTCGCTGCACGGCGCCACAGAGAGAGAGAAAGAGACACCGGCCAGCGCAAGTGCGCGTCAGCACGTCGGCGGAGCGCTTCGAGTCGCGGAATGACCCGCCCGCCCGCCCGCAGGCATTTCGAAGGCGTCGCATTCCTTTTTTTTCTCCCCATCGACGCCCGCGGGCGCGCCAGCTGCCGGCTCGACGGAGATTCGCGCGCCATACAAACGCTCATACAAACGAACATACCGTCAGCGCCTTTTGCGCTTGCGGGGATCCAACCGATGGCCTATGCCGCTGCTCTTGTCGTTGTGGTGTGCTGCCTGAGTGTGCGAGGCAGGTGCGCAGGTGCGATGTGTGACGTGTAAGGTAAGGAGGGGGTAGCACACGTGCGCCGGCGGCAGCGATGCTCGCTTGTCGCAGTGGTTGGTGCTGCTGCTGGAGCTCTCAATATGGCGAGTGGCCGCTTGTTCGGGCTTTTTCTGTGACTCGCTTTTGGAATGTGTGGGGCGCCTTCGCGCCACCTTCGCGCGACCGTGCCGTCCATCCCCCCTCTGCGTGTCGCGCGAAGGTGGCGCGAACGAGGGCACAAAACCGCCGCATTTCCTAGTTCAATGTGCCTCGTGAGACTAAGCAAAGAGCGGGCAAACTTTGTGTGGTGCAAAAGGGCCTCTTTTCGAGTGCCTTTGCGGCCGAGTGTGTGCTGCCGAAACAATCGCTAACATTGTCGACATCGACGGCGTTCGCGCTGCTGGCGCGACGCTGCTGCTGGGAGGAGGGATGAAGTCAAAGGGACTCTTGGGCACGCACTCCTGGGGAAAAAATAGCGCGACGTCATCGGGTGGGTTCTTTTTTTTCCGCGCGAGAACTTCTCCCCGTCTGACTGCCCAAGACGTTAAAAACGCAGGTGCAGCATGCCCATTTGCGCTTTGTATGCTTGCTGGGGGTACAAACGAATCCATTCCATTCACAAAACAACCTGACAAACTTGCGCTGGATGCTACCGCGAGTTGCTCATGCGCACGCTGCTGCATCGGCTTGCAGGGTGGCTTGCGCTCGAGCTCGCCATCCCTGCGAGAAAACCGGCGCTCGTTCGCGTTGAACTATGTGTGCTTCGCTTCAGCGCAGAGGTCCAAAGCACCTGGGGATCTGCTGGAGCTTCAGATCTGCCCCCTCCTCCCCACAACGTATGTGTGACAGGGATTTGAACGCATGCTGCTGCGAACACAAGCGCTCGCGCCGCCACCACGAGCGCTCATTCGTAGCACAGCTTACCTTTGCTTGCCGAACACATCCGCGCGTGTGCATCGAGGAGTGCTGGAAGTGAAGCAGATCGCAGCACAAAGATATCCCGACTTGACGACGAAGACCAGGCTCGTCTCTGCTTCCGAACCAGCGAGTCCACACATCCTCCAAATCGACTAAACTCGCCAACGGCATTATAATGTCGTTTGTGAGGTTCCACGCAACGAAGTCCTTCTTGCTTGAACCTCGTGGTCTTCATCACCTACTTCGAGATACCGTCGACCTCGGCGCTTTTCCCGTGCCCTCGAGCACGTACGCACGCGCAGGTGACCTCAAACTTCCCTGCTTTGGATGTGTGGCCACGAGTGTTTGCACAATCCATTACCAAGGAGACTGATCATCATAGTGAAAGATTTGCATGCACGAATGTGTGACAAACTCGCCATTTTGGCTGCGAGTGAAATCAGTGTAACTCGAAAGGTTACTATTCGTAACTCCGTCCTTACCGCCATCCCAGCCCTTGCAATCCTCTTGCTCTGACTTGGTCGCTCGCTCGATGTGCTCGCTCTCAGCGTTGAGAGATCGCAAGGCGGACTGCACGCTCACAATGCTGCAAAGTGGCAACCGGCTCCCACCTCCACGCGCGACACCGCACTCAGATTCACTCACTCCTGAACAACGAATCTCTCAGCGCCGATGTGTCGATTTCGTTCGCGGTGCCGCTTCGTGGTAGCTGATGCTGTCCATCATGGCCGGTAGCCAAATCGACGTAGCCAATCTCGTTCACGTGTTCGCTCGCCGTCTCTTTGAATCAAACCTGGGCGTGTTGCTTGGTAGTCTGCGCGTCGAATCGCGAGAACCGAGTGCACGCTGCCAGTGCTTGGAAGACTCAAATCGCGCTTCTCGTCACCAGAGAAACATCGCGAACTCAAGGATCCGATACACGAGCGGCGGCGGCATGTAGATCCAGCGGTGAGATGGTGCCGAGGACAGTGACAGAGATCGATTGTCATGAGCGAGCACGCTTCCTGTTCCCACTCCTCGAGCGACCGAGTCGTCAGCAGCCCCCAGCCACGTCAACACCCTCCACTTCAGGCGCCGAACCGTCTCGACGATCACTTCGCCATACCCGAATGCACTCGCTGCTCCAAAGATCACCAGGCGCTTTGGCAGTGATAATGAGTCTGATGCTCTCAACGACGTCCACCTTGGAAGCGCAGATCGGCGCAGCGCAAGCGTGTTCGCGAACACGACGAGACGGCACTTCTCACGCTGGTCGGCAGGGAACTTTGCGTGCAGTGCCGGACTCCAGCATACTGACCACTGCGGCGAGAGCATTCGCCTAACGTCGAGCCACATCCACGGCGCCGACAACGCGTCCACGAGCTGCGCCTCCGCTGTCTCCAGCACACATCCACACGCATACACAACACTCAGCGATGTCCGCTTGCAGATTTACGCTATTCATCAGGCGGTCAGCCAACTGCAACTACACACGCACGAATCGTGAACCGTGAAGCCCCACGAACGAGCAGCAAGCGAACCATTGTGTTGCTTCGCTGCGCGAGCGCCATCCCGAGCGCCGACGATCCCGTCCTACACAGCAAACCCGCATATTACATGAGTCGCGACCCGAACACGAACACATGTATACAGTACACACACGCACGCACATGGTGAGGGTGTTCAGATCGACGTCGTGTTCGTCCGCGAGGCGCTCGAGTACCCGCACGTGGCCGCGCGCCGCCGCGTAGTGTAACGCCGTCCACCCCTCGCCGCCTGCCACATTCGCGTCACCGCCTGCGCGCAGCCACGCGTCCACTGCGTCCACGTCCCCGCGCGCTGCGGCGTCCAGGAGCGTGCGGGTAGACAGCGACATCGCAAGAATTGTCGAGTTGGCAGCTCCTCGCGATCAGAAATGAAAGGATATTCATAATGGGGCAGAGCTCTTCAAGCTTGAGCCGAAGAGGCTGCATACTCGGTTGTGTCGAGCGGTTCCGCCGCCGAGGAGGCTGAGGCGATCACGAGGTCTACTCGGAAGATCCTCAATGTTGCGAGATGAAGGGTGGCAAGTTGGCAAACTGAACGAACTATCAGCTCACTCGCAAGCCCTTTAGTCTACAGCCTCGACCCTGCCTGCATGGTGATCATTGCATCGCTCGAGCGGCTACGGTACTGATTCATGATCTGTGCGACGGTCTCGTAGAGCTGCTTGTGGTGCTTGAACGATGGGAATCGGTGGTCCTCTTCGTGCTCCAGCACGACTTTGCCTGTTGGCGCGCCGACTGGGAAGCTGTCAAACATGGCTGCGAGTTTGACGGACTCAAGGCGGTCCGGGTCCTTCTTGCCAATCAGGTGCACGGACGGGAAGGGCACGAGGATGTCTCGCCCGTCCGGCGTCAGGAAGAGCGGCTTGCAGTTCGCACCATGGATCCGGCTCGTCGTCACGATCACCATGAGTTTCCACCAGCGCGTGTTGAAGTTCTGGAGGCTCCACATGGCGAAGATCGTGAGCAGCACGCCGCCTTGCGAGAAGCCGACCGCAACATCGAATGGCCCAAGCTCCCGGAGCTTCGCGTGCAGGTATGCGAGCGCGACATCGACACCCCCGTAGTTGAGCGGCCAGTCGTCGTCCCAGCCCGTTTTCGCTCGGATGCGCGTGATCTCGGCCGGCGAGAGGTTCGTCGACTGCGCACTGTCGTGAGGGTAGTACTGGAGCCACTCGTAGAACGGCCGCGAGTCGCCAAACTGCTCCTCGACGATCGCGACCGCCTTGCCCTCGGCCTCGAACGGTCCGTTCAGGTACACGAACTCGGTGTTGGGGCCGAGCGTGGCGCGCAGTCCGCGCATCTGGTCTTCCATCACACACGCATTCGTGCGGAAACCATGAAGACAAAGCACGCGCAGCGTTTCTTGCTGGTGTGGCATGGCGTCTCTTCTTTCTCGAGTCGTGCGGTGGCCGGGAGAAGCGATCTTGCACTCGCAGATCGCCAAGAGGACAAGTTGCAAAGTGAGGCAACCGCGCCGGGCAGCATCTTCCTGGCGGGGATAGAGACTACGATCCTTCAGTTTTGAGCACGAAGCGACACGCGCTCCTGGACGCAACAGTGGCCGGAAGCGCGAGCTCGCCGGTTCATGGAGGAGACTTCCGAGACATCGGAGGTCTCTATCTCAGATCTGACGTTCCGAGTCACCGCTCCTCTATTCGGGAGTGTTCGTGTCGTCCACACCAAAATGCTTCTCTATTTCAGGAAAATGGCCTCACTTTTACTTGCTGTACTGCGACACCGCGGCAGGAAGCACGCAGCCCCCATGCCGCTCTTCCTCCTGTTGCTGCTGCTGTCGCTCCCAGCGGCTCTGCTGGCGGCGTCCCCAGCTCAGCACGTGGTTCGCGTGCCGCTCGTGCGTGCAGCGGGCGCTGCGCCTCTGTATCAGCAGCAGCAGCGCGTGCGGCGGCGCCTTGCGGAGGCGAATGTGTCGGCGGTCGTGTACAGCGAGGCGCCGCTGCGTGTGGGACTCGGGTGCGTACCGCTTATACAACGGGGCATTCTCTTCCTTTCGTTACGCAGAACATAAAGAGAGAGAGAGCTGATACAATGCGGACTGGTTACCAGGACGCACTACGCGGAGCTCTACTTGGGCGTCCCGGCGCAGCGCGCGTCGGTGATCGTGGACACGGGGAGCCACCTGACGGCGCTGCCATGCTCGTCGTGCGTAGATTGCCACTGGAAGATCGTAGGATGTGCTAATAAGAGAGAGAAAGACTTACGAAGTGACGTGGGTGGTGCAGCTGCAAGGGCTGCGGCGACCACACGGACCCGTTCTTCGACGTCACCAAGTCCACGACCGCCAAGTTCGCCACGTGCCGGGACTTTTCGTGCAACTCGTGCACCGACGACCGCTGCTACATCAGCCAAGTAAGTTTTGAGGATATCATGGACTACACAAAAGAGAGAGAGAGAGAGAGAGAAGCTGATAATGATGATGACCACGCTCTTCCTGCCCACAGAGCTACACGGAGGGCAGCATGTGGCAGGCGGTGGTGGTGGACGAGCTGGTGTGGGTGGGCGGGTTCTCCGGCACGGACGCCGACTTCATCATGCGCCATTACGGCGTGCGCTTCTCGCTCGGGTGCCAGACCAAGGAGACAGGTGAGTGAGGTTCAGTCGCCTCAGAGTGTTGGTCGAAGACGATGAGTGACGTCTAACCGATGCTTAACTATGCAGGGTTGTTCATCACCCAGAAGGAAAACGGCATCATGGGCCTCGGGCGCCACAAGGCGACGGTCCTGGCGCACATGGTGCGCGCGAAGCGGGTCGAGAAGGACGTGTTCGCGCTCTGCTTCGGCACGCACGGCGGCAGCCTCGTGCTCGGCGGGGTCGACTTTTCGCACCACACGACTACTGTCGCGTACACGCCGCTGGTAGTCGACAACTCGGGGTGGTACCCAGTAAAAATGAAAGACATCCTGGTCGGCGGCGCGACGCTCGGAGTGAGCGCCGCAACGCTCAACTCGGGCAAGGGCGTGATCGTGGATAGCGGCACGACCGACACATTCTTCGTGGCCGCCGGCTCGCGCGCGTTCCTGCGCGCATTCGAGAGCGCGGCCGGGGTCGCGTACAGCGAGAACAAGATGGAGCTGAGCCTCGCCGAGCTGAGCCGGCTCCCGAACATCACGATTGTGCTCGAGGGCATGAGCGGCGGCGAGGACGTCGAGCTCGAGATCCCACCGCACAAGTACTTGACGCGCTCAGACGACGGCGCGTATTACTACGGGAACTTCCATTTCTCTGAGCGCAGCGGCGGCGTTCTCGGCGCGAGCACGATGGTCGGGTACGACGTGATCTTCGACACCGAGAACAACCGCGTGGGCTTCGCTGAGGCGGACTGCGGTGCGACGACTATTGAGATCGCATTCTGTGATTCTCCGGTGGCTGACAAGGCTGGTTCTCCTTTTGTATTGTTTCTGTGACTGTGTATTGTGGGGATTTGCAGATGCGGCAGGTTCCAGCAGTCCACCGCCTCCAGATGGGCAAGAAGGAAACGCGACGTCCACCTCCACCACCGTCTCGACGGTTGATGGCGCGTCCGTAACGACGAAGAGCAAAGAGAATCCGCTGGACTCGCTCCACTATGGCACGTTCTTCGCGGAGATTCTGGTCGTGTCGCTTCTCGGCGTCGTGCTGATCGCGGTGGTGTGGAGACGGATGAGAGGAAGAACGTGGTACGCGATCCCGGGTGACTCGACGCTCGGGACGCCGAAGGAGGAGGACTTTAGTGCGGACGACACCGACCACGACGACGACGACGAGAATGGGATCCCGAACTCGACCACGAGCACCACTGCTGTGCGCTCCCCTCCGCGACGACAGAGGGTTGTGTCTCCAAAGTTTACAATAGGCAGCGACGACGAGGAAGATGAGAACAGGAGCGTCCCGAGTGCGGAGCAGAATCGAAAAGCGGGCGGTGCAGAACTAAGAGGCAAAGGCGAGGATGAGGGCGTGTAGAGCTCTTCTCCACCCATGAGCAATCCTTAGATCAGCAAGTCGGATAAATGACACGAAAGGACGGCAAATCGAGAGAGTTTTGTATCAAGACGGACGACGCAGAAGAGCGAGACTTAGAAGGAGAAGACTGAAGCACTTGCACAGCCAGAAGGCGAGCATGTCGACCAAATTTTATGTACCATTTCGTAGCGCTTGTGAGTTGTGCTTGAATGACGCCAGAGATCCGGCACAATAACGGTAGAGAAGACCCGCAACGCCTAGCTCACACACTAGCTCGAAGCCCGATGCGCTGTCCTCCATGTCTCGTCGAACTCGAAATCCGGCTTGGTTTCTTCGAAGAGGTAGGATTCCCTCTAGTGTCTTCGGCGGTCAAGAGTTTGGCGTCCGCGTTCGTGTCCGAAATGGCACCACCAGCATCCGTGCCAGTATCGGCCAAAGAGGACGCATCGCTGCCTGAATCGAGCTGACGAGCGCAAATCGTAGGGATAACCGGCTCGATGACAGTTCTGATTTTCGACCAGTGACACAAACCTGCGGCCTCTCCTGTGAAAGTTTCGAGTGACTGCCTTGTTTGTCAGCACTGGAGGTCGCCAGGTCGCTTTGTGAAGCGCAGGTCGAAGGCAGAGCTCAAGTGCTGCGAAGCAACACAGCTCGACTGCACAGGCAAGCAGTGCAAAAATTTATTCAATGTGGAAATGGGGGGCGTGAAGAGCAAGCGCACTCGCACTCTAGCTCGGTACTGGAACTGTAGGCGACAGGATCGAGCCCGCCATTTCTCATCTTACAGCCGCTCGAGCATGCGCGTGTCGTGCTTCGTGCCTTCGTGGTCGTGAGACGTCCGGTCAAAGATCTCGTCCTCGTCGTCGTCGTCGTCATCGGAGCCGACGTCGTCTGAGCGCAGCTGCTTGCCGTGAGACCCTTTCCTTGACGAGCGCGTGCCAAGCTCCTCATCTCCACCGTCTTCATCCTCTTCCTCTTCCTCCTCCTCGTTCTCCTTCACCCGGCTCCAGTTGTGGTCCTTCTTGTTGCGGTTGATCTTGATCGACGCCGCAACGACCAGCAAGAAGACGACGACGAGTACCGTTCCTACGACCGTGAGCACCATCGGGTGCTCGTCCACCTCCTCGTGGTCCTTATGGCCGGCATTTGTGTTCGCGGAACCGCCGGTCGGCGCTGTCGTGGTTGGCGCTTCCGTCTTTTCGGTGTCAAGGGTGACTTTTCCGTCCACAGTTGAGGTCGCTGTCGGAGCAGAGGTCGGAGCGGAGGTTGGTCGAGCAGAAGTCGGCGAAGGACTCGCTGCCGGTTGTGAGGTCGGAGCCGTCGTCTTTGGCTCCGGCGTAAAGGACGGAGTCGGCACTGGTGTCGGTGCTACCGTCGGTGCTACCGTCGGCGCTGCGGAAGTTGCCACTGGAGCTGCCGACGAACTGACAGGCGCAGTGCTCTCCGGAGCAGTCGATGAGGTATTCGATTTCCAGGGCTCGCTGCTCGCGACGACGCCTGGTGCTGGGTGGTCACGCGGCGGCTTCGACGTCACCGGCTGCTTGCTCTGCTCACCCTCCTCCACGTACGTGCAGTCAGCGTCCACGAAACCCACGCGGTGGTTGTCGGGGTCGAAGATCACGTCCCGGTCCTGCATGATGTTGGCTCCGATCACTGTACACGATATGTCATAGACGACCCATCAGTTCAGTCACTATCACCACAGTCTACAATAACAAATAATCAACCTACAACGCACCTCCGCCCGAGAACTCAGTCAGAAACACATTCGCGCAGTAGTGGCCCTTCTCCTGAATCAAGTACTGGTCCGGCGGCACCTGCAGTACGAGGTCGGTGCCGTTCTCGGCTTCGAGCACGAGCTGGATGTTCGGGAGCGCCGCGAGCTGCTCGTCGTTGTAGCCCGTGCAGCCGGCCCCCGACGGCTGATACTCCAGTCCCGTGGCGCGCTTGAACGCAGCCTCGAAGCTGCTTTTCATCGAGGTCGGCAGGTACGAATCCGTTGTGCCGCTGTCCACGATGAAGTGCCCGTGGGCGAAGCTGCTTGCCGGTGCTTCGATCGAGACGTTGTCGACGCGAATATCGCGCAGGTGCACGTTGTAAAAGTCCCTTTTGCATACGCAATAACCAGAAGAGCGTCAGCACATTGCCAACTTACAGTGCATCACGCACACACGTACGTGCGCATCGTGTCCTTGGCGAGCTTGGCGTATGCGACCTCTCCGCGGTGCTGGGCAGTATTGGGCGCGCCGATCGCCATCGAGCCGCCGCCGTCCGCGAAGCAGAGCGAAAAAAGGTTCGCCGGGATCTTCTTCTCTCGATGCAGCTTGGCAACAATGTTGTCGCCTGCGCATGCGTACATAGCACAGCAGAGCGTAGTGCAGTCGAGCGTGAGCTACCAAGTACTCTTTCAAAGCGAGAGAGGAGGTGATCCGATCACTTGTGCCACCGACCATTGTTCGCGAGCCCCATGATGCCGTCTGCGACCTGTGTGATGAAGAGACCTGCAGCCAATACTCACAGTCAGCTTATCCAGCCCAGCTGCTGCAGCGACAGGGAAGAGTCCACTTGGCGCGCACCTGTCTCCTTGCGCTGGCACCCGAACTTGAAGTGCGTGCCGAACATGTCGCGCAGGCGCTCGTCGCCGGCGCTGTCTTCGCCACCGAGGTACACGACGTCCTCGACGATCGTCGCCTCCCAACTGCTCCCCTCCATGTACGCCTGCATTGCATAGTACACTCTCGTTATTCACATCTTTCGCCCTCATAGTCGCTAGCAGTCTCCGAGAGAGAAAGAGAGCCGACCTGCGAGATCGAGCACGTGGAGGTCGACGGGTCCTCGCCGCATTCGCGGCAGCGGAAGAGTGCGGGCGCCGCTTTGCACGTCACGTGCGCGAGCGACGACGAGTTGGTGACTACGAACGGCGCGTCCGTGTGCGTGCCGCAGCCGTCGCAGCCCGAGCACGGGAACGCCATGAGCGAGCTGCCGGTGTCCGCGATCACTGACGCGCGCTGCGGCGGCGTGCCGGCGTACACCCACGCGAAGTGCGTGCCGAGCCCCGGCTTGAGCGGCACCACCTCGCGCTCGCCGTCCAGCGTCTGCATGCGGCGATGCCGGTGGCCATGCGGCGGCAGCGGCGCGGCGCCGCGGTGCAGCTGCAGCGAGAAGCCGGCGCCAGTGGCCGGCGAGGCGGCAGCGGCGGTGGCGCAGCACGCGAGCAGCCCGAGCGCGACGCGCGTCATCCTGGCGTCGCTAGCAGGAGGAAGAGGAGGAGGTGGCAGGAAGGAAGGGAAATGAGCCGTTTTTGAGTGCCACGTCGACAGTCCCAGATATAGGCGATCCAGAAATAGGCGTCGAAAATAGATTCAGCGAGCACTTTGGTTTTAGCACTAGCGAGCGCGGACCAGCGAAGATCTCTGCGAATTAAACTGACTTTGCTGTATTTGAGATTTTGACAACGTTGAAGTTTTCTACAACCGGTTTTAACGCAGAGCAGTACAGTGCCCGCGGCCGAATTTCACTACGATGGCACTCCTCGAGTCGAAATGCTGCCGAAAGCTATGTGTTCACACAAACTTGAAGGATCAAACAATGAAGCGCACGACCACCGCGCCGAGCTCCATGGCGCGCGACCTGCTCTTCCTGAGCTTTAACCAGGACGCCACGTGCGTCGCGCTCTGCTCGCCCTCGGTCTCTACATGCGGCGGCTGCTTCACTCTCTTTGCTTTGTGTGCGCGTGTGCTTTTTTTTTCTATGGGCAGCTGCATCAGCGTCGGCACGCGCGAGGGCTTCAGCGTCTTCAGCTGCGAGCCGTTCGGCCGCTGCTTCCACGAGCCGCTCGGCGGCATTGGCGTGGCCGAGATGCTCTACTGCACGAGCCTCGTGGCGCTCGTGGGCGCGGGCGAGCAGGTGGGTGCGGTCATGCTGCCTGGATGGCTCCTGCCGAAAGGGGTTAAAGATCAGGTTAATGTTCGCAGCCGGCGTTCTCGCCGCGCCGCCTGCGCGTGTGGAACACCAAGACGGGCGCCGCGATCTGCGACCTCAACTTTGTCACGGCCGTGCTGGCCGTACGCATGAACCGCCAGCGGTCCGTCGCGTGGCGGGAGGAGCTGTTGATGAGCCTATAAGAGGTTGTATGCGAGCTGACGCTCTGGTGATCGGCAGCTTGGTGGCGGTGCTCGAGCGCAAGATATACATCTTTGACATCAACTCAATGAAGGTGCTCGAGACGCTGGACACGTCGCCGAACCCGAGCGCGCTCTGCGTGCTCTCGCCGCATGACAACGGCCACCTGGCGTTCCCGTCCGGCGCGTCGCCGGGCGAGATCGTGCTCTATGACGCCAACAACCTGAGCGTGCTGAACGCCTTCCAGGCGCACCGCGGCGCTCCTGTGGCCATGGCGTTCAACCTGCAGGGCACGCTGCTGGCGACCGCGTCCGAGACCGTGCGTTAACTAGGCTGCGAGCTGCAAGGGCGTTCCTTTCCGACGGACATTGGTGAGTAAAGTCTGCATGTGTCCGTCTGTCTGTCTGTCTGTATGGTGGAATGGACCAGGGGACGATCATCCGCGTGTTCTCGGTGCCCGGAGGGAAGAAGAAGGCGTCGTTCCGCAGAGGCTCGTACCCGGCGCAGATCTACTGCCTCGCCTTCAATGAGAGCTCGACGATCCTGTGCGCGTCGAGCGACACGGGCACGATCCACTTCTTCTCGCTCACCGGCGCCGAGAGCACGGCGACCGGCAGCTTCGGCCACTTCACGCCGATCACCGCGACGTTCGCGGTCGCAGGGAGCACGTTCGGCTCCACTGCGTTCGGGGGCGGCGCTGCAATCAGCAGCAACGGCAGCGCTCCGCCGCCGAGTCCACCCACGACGGTCGCAGGCCCGTCCGACAGCAGAGTGAGCGTCGGCGCGTCACCCTCTCGCGCGTCGCGAAGCTCGAGCGGAGCGAACTTGGAGGATGTCGCCGGCGCAGTTGGCGCGTACCTCCCGACGTCGTTGACTGGCATTGCAGAGGGCACGCGCGACTTCGCCTACGTGAGTGGATGGCGGTCGAGTAGCTGCTCTATGTGCGTTTACTTCGTGGTTGACGCTGCGGTGGTTGCTTTGGTGGTTGGGTGGCTGGAAGGCGCGGCTGCGGTCGACCGGGATCCCGAATCGGTGCGCGATCCACGGCCCCAAGGACGCGTCGAATCCGGTCGTCCGACTGTATGTGGCGACCGCGGATGGCTACTTCTACGAGTACTCGCTCAACCTGGCAACTGGCGGCATGTGCAAGCTCGAGCGGGTGCGGTTTGACTGCATCCCGTGCTTCTCTGGCTTGAAACCGTGCTGGGCATCCATTTGCTGACTTGTTCTTCTCATGGTACCATGCGCTGTGCTGGCATGCTCCATCTTGGCAGGAGAACATTCTCCGCGACTCTGCTTCGGAGGAGATCGAAGCGGTGTATTTGACATAGCAGCTTGTTGTCCTCGGGATCTTATGCGAACCCAACGTTCTCCACGCGCGCACACACGCACACACGAATGATAGCACACGTCTGTATGCTGACAGTCACGGGAAGATAGATACCTACGTGCTAAACACTCACTCCATGTTCGCCATCGGATGTCTTTGGTTATTTAGCGAACGTCATACGAAGTTCGCGAACGGACGCATCGCGTCGCCAGGAAGGCAAGCACTTCTGCAATCGCTCGCTGTCTCCTCCACGGCGAAGTGATGCACGACAGCGAGAGTAACGGGGATGCCGGCAGCTCGCACAGCGCGTCGCTGGCTCGCCTGCGGCTCTTTCTGGCCCCACACTCGTCGCCCACAACACCATCCGCGAGCAATTGCGAGCAACCTCCAGCAGGAGCAGCAGCAGCGGAACTTGAAACACCAGGAGCATCAGACGAAAGTCGCGAGCAGAGCGATTCTCAAGCAACTGCTGGATCAGGAGAGAATCCAGTCGAGGACTCTGCTCCAGAGCTGGCAGAAGGCGGCGAAGTCGACGACGAGCTGCTCGCCGGCCAAGTGACGATCCCCGCGCCGGGCGCCGCTGCGAGCGTGAGTCCTTTGAGCCGGTCGACGAAGGAGTTCGCGCGCGTCAAGTACCTGCTGCAATGCTGCCTCCCAGGCTACGCGGTGCACGACGACGTGGTCATGTGGGATATGACGAATGCGTCACTCGTTGCGCAGTACGAGCAGCACGCGCACGGGCTGCTGGAGCTCGACTCGTGGGTGGCCGTGAATGACCTCGGCGCCGCAATGGGCGATGCGCACAGCTACGGCTTCACGTCACTGGACGCGAACCAGACAGGCATGAAGTTCACGACGGGCAACCTGCAGCTCGGCGTGCCGGTGAAGAAGGGCGCGCGGCAGCTGGTGCTGTGCAAGATCGCGGTCGGCCGGTCACTCGCGATCGCGAGCGAGGAGGAAGCCAAGACGCGGCTTCCACCGGGCTACAACAGCTTCTACTTGCAGCCGTCGCCACCATTGCACCTGCAGCAAGGTGGCAGCGACCCCGCTTGCGAGCAAGGGTACTACCACGAGTACATCCTCGATAACCCCTATCAGATCTTACCGCAGTACTTGGTGCGCTTCCGGTTCAGCGCGCTCGGCTCCAAGACCGCTGGTCCTTGCGCGCTGTGCGAGAAGCACGCGGCCGTTGTCGTGTGCCGCGCGTGCGAGGCGGAGATCTGCTCGTCGTGCGACCAGGAAGTGCACTCAGCGAACAAACTTGTGAGCCGTCACAAGCGCGTGCCGCTGCGCCAGAGAGCCAAGAAGGCGGCAGCGTCCACGCGCGCAGCGCGCCGTCGCAGCTCCACTCCGTCCTTGCCTGCAGTCGGTGCGAGTGATTCCACCGCCGACGAGACTTCGCAGCCTTCTCTTAGCCTGCCGCAGCAGTCCAATGCTAGTGATCAGCCACAGGACACCGATGCGAATGCGATCATCACGAAGCAACTGGAAGAGGGGCTCGCGGACGTGCAGACGCGGTGCAAGGTGCACGACGACAAGCGCGTCGAGTTCTACTGCTCGGTGTGCGAGGTCCCCGTGTGCGTGCACTGCAAGATGGTGGGGGACCACTCCGTGGGCGAGAAAGGCTCGCACCGGCTGCTCACGATCGCGGACGCGTACGAGCTGAATCTGCGCGAGTCGCTCAAGCCCGACCCGCTCGTCGAGTCGCGCAAGTCGGTGATCGAAAACAAGCTGTTCGCGCTCGCAAAGGTGAAAGCCGAGGTGCTGCGCAACAAAGAAGAGATCGAGGCCGCTGTGCGTCTTCAGTGCCAGCAAGCGCTCGAGCGTCTCGAGGAAGCGGTGCGCGGAAAGGTGAGCATCCTAGACGGCGAGACGCTCGAGTTCCAGCGCCAGCTGCAGCAAATCGAGTGGACGGAAGACACGCTCGAGGATCTGCGCGCGACGTGCCCTGCGGTCGAGTTCTTGAGCACGTGGAACCAGCACAAGGCTGTGCGCTCAGAGCAACGTGACTTCCCCGCGTTCGCACACGGACCTGGTGCGGAGCAGGTGAAAGGAGACCTGGAGCTGGTCGGGCGCCTTCAAGTGGTCAGCGGTGAGCACATCAGCGCCGCGGTGAGCGGCGACAGCGCGAACGCTTCGAATCGCTTCAGTGCCGCTATCACAAGCAGCGAGCAACACGACTCGTTGAAGAAGCCCGACCAGCAACGGAGTTTGCACGCGCAGAGCGAGATCCGTAAGAGACTGCTGAGTGCGAAGCCTGCGCTTCCGAGCGAGTACGCGACTCCGTCGTGGCACGCGCTCGCGGATGAGGGCGTTGAATTGTCTCCAGCTGTAGCTCAAGGATCTTCGGCGATGTTGTCGGCGAGAGGGATCGAGGTGATCCAGGAGATTCGCAGTGAGTTGCTGGCACACAGTCCGGTGCGCGGCACCAGCAGCGGCACTCGGACGTCAACTTTCACGAACCGAAATGCACCACCATCACCAGTAGTGAAAGTCCGTTCTTCCTTGTCGGGGAGCAGCACACCACCGCGCGTGACGACGCGGTTGGCAGACTCACCGATCCGAGGGCTGACGATGCAGGCAGCGAAATTGCGAGGTGTTGGATCGTCCCCAACGACACTGCAGCGATCGCGTCTCGTATCGGACGCGTGGATCACGCTCCTTCGGCAAGAGCTGGCGCTCGGAGCGCCGATGAGTGACCAGAACCAGCAGCAGTAGATAGATGCAGCAGTTGATCTCGAGCACAAGCAAGCGACTTCCAACGAAGTTGTTTCGAGCTTTATACTCCTTTCGCTTCCTCGTCGTCTTGCTCCGCTCTCACTTCTGCGTGTGCTTCTTGAAGATGTAAAGCGGCTGCTTCTGCGTCCAGGACACCGGCATTCCTTCCAGACTGTCTTCTAGCCGAAAGCTCGATGAGCGCCGCAGCGAGTCTTTGTAGTCGATAACGACGGCGTCGGACGGCAGCTCGCGCTCTAGCTTGCTCACGACCTGATCGTGGAGCTCGCTGTCCCAGCATTGCGATGTCAAGATGATGAGCCTGGTCGTGTCGAGCAGAGCCTGTAGCATGTCTCCACAGACGAATTCGCATCGGCGCCGAACGTGGCGCGGCAGAAGCTCGTCGCGGATCTGGCAAGACACTTTGCACAGGAACGGAAGGATCTCGACCCCCACGCAATCGACTCCGAGCGCGAGCGCAGCGTAGAACACCAGCGAACCTGTCGATGACCCGAAGACAGTGCACTGACGACGTTGGGCGCCAGAGCCTTCGTTGCTGTGTCGACATGAGTCCTGGATATCTGTGATCGCGCGGCGCACGCTCTTGGCCGAGACGAGCTGAAGCCAAGTTGGAAGCGGCGTGCTCCCGTAAGCAAAGTTCTCGAGCGTGTATTTGCTCGAAGACGAGATCTCTCGCTGAGCCTCCAGCAGATTCTGGTGGAACTCCTGTGACTGCTCCATGCGCCGAAGCCGCTGAATAACCGCGCAGATCGCTTCACACGCAGCTTTCGACGGAGGTGTGCTCGTCACAGCCTCTTGTTCACACAGCACGTCGTGCAATGCCTGGGCGCAGTCTATCTCGCGCTGGATCTGTTCGCCGCGCTGGTGGTGGAGCTGCCCGATGCTGGGACACTGAACGATCGCTCCGAATGCTGTCCGCGCTCGTACGACCACATTATGAGCCTGGGCTATCTGTTCGGTTAGCACTTGGTGCTCTTTCGCGTTCAGCAAGTACACCGAATTGACTGCCTGTCGTAGCATCTGCATGACACGTAGTGTGTCACGTAGTAGGTGCTGGGAGGCAGCAGAGCGCGGTAGGGCGAAGAGCTGGACAGCGACAACCTGGAGCTGCATCGAGCTAGTCGATTCATCAAGAAGGCACTACGAGCGACCACGGGAGACAGACAGCTGCACAACCCACCTGCTTGAGCACCAGAGTACAGTCGTCCCAGGACGCCGCCATACTCCCTTTGCTGGCATCTTCGCCAGCACTCGAGGCGCTGGGCGTGGCGAACTCGCCTCCGCTCTGCATCTCAGGATCACAATCTTTTCGATCGTGATCAGTCAGTCGGCCACAGAGATCTTCCTGTTCAGAGCGTCGGATCGCCATGAACTCTTCTCGATGTTGAAGTGATGGCCAAGACAGGATGGTGAAGCCTCCAAGCTCGACTGCGAGTGCACGCTAAGCTCCGGCGAAATCCGAGGTCTCGGTATTGACGCACGTGCTTCCGCGGCGAAATCGTTCCTGTCTCTTGGCCGCGTTGTTGACGCCACAGGAGAGTGAACAGAGCGTGATCCGATCCTCTTCAACTTGCGAGGCAAATATGGTGGTATTGACACACACAGAAACACACAAACACACCCACGGCGAACTGAGCGTCCTCGGTGGCTCACTTCTCAACTCGCCTGCTGCGCACCAAGCACACCGACCACAAGACACCCAATCGACTTTTGCTATGGCATCCGGTGCCTCCAAGGTCTGGCTCATCACTGGCTGTTCGTCCGGCTTCGGCCGCGCGCTCGCATTCGAAGCGCTCAGTCGCGGCGACCGTGTCATCGCCACTGCACGAAAAGTCAGCAGCCTTGATGAACTCCGTGAACGTGGCGCCACCACTGTCGCGCTCGACGTCACGTCTCCCGACGACGTCGTGCAGGAGATTGTTGCTGGTGCCGTGGCGCTCAACGGCGGTCGCCTCGACGTTCTTGTCAACAATGCCGGCTACTCGCTCGTGGGTAGTGCCGAGGAGTGCAGGTTCGCTGCTTGCAATGGATCTGGACGACGTCGATGCTATTGGTCTTGTTGCTCACTCGAGCTGCTTGCTGTTCACGGATCATGAACAGCGCGGAGGAGATCGAAAGTATCTACGCCACGAACGTCTTCGGAGTCTACCGGATGATCCGCGTCGCACTGCCCTACATGCGCGCGCAGAAGTCGGGCGTGATCGCGAACATCGGGTCTCAGGGCGGACGCCGAGCGTTCCCTGCCACGGGCGTGTACAGCTCGACCAAGTTCGCGCTCGCCGGGCTGTCCGAGTCGGTGCGCGTCGAGGTGGCGCACCTTGGCATCGAGGTCACGTGCGTCGACCTCGGTTCGTTTCGCACAGACTTCGGAAACAAGTCGATCGAGGCGAAGAAGGTGGTGCCGGATGCTGGGCCGACGGTGGAGGCCATGAAGAAGTATCTTGTGCTGCGCAACGGCCGACAGGCAGGCGACCCGGCCAAGGGGGCTCGCGCGCTCGTGGACGCACTGACCAAGTCTGGTCGTTGCGCCGGGAAGAAGCTCCCAGTGCGTCTCGGAGTCGGCAGCGAGACGCTCACGTTCGTCGGCGGGGTGCTGGAGCGGGACATGAAGGATCTTCACGAGTGGGCGGAGCTCATGGCCGACACGGACCACGAGGACGCCGCAAGCGCTCCCAGCCTCATCGCTGCATCTGGCGCTGAAGACACTCGTTGAGAGAGCTGAGCCTGTCGAACTGGTTGCAAGCTGAGGAGCTCAAGAGCTGATGTGTAGTGTGTCCATCGAGTCGCAAGAAAAATCCCACATTGCATGGCGAACGAAGATGATTGTTTGTTGTGTAGCAATGGCAAAACGTGTTCGTGAACGGCTCACTCGACCGAAAGCACCGCGTGCTCCTGGTGCATCTCATTGCGCCAAGTGTCATGCTGCTCTTCTTGTGTCATAGCAGCAGCACCGGCAGCTTTGGTGACCTCGCTACCATCACCAACGTCATCATCCTCATCATCACCATTGTCGCCGTCTGAAAAGTACACCTCGTCGACGAACTTCTTCGCATCCACCCACACCCCCGCCACGGTCTCCGGCGCCCGGGCGAGCAGGTTAAAAACCATCATGTTCTCGTACCCGCTCGCAGGCGCCCCGTAGTCGACGTTCGCCTGATCGGAAAGTGCTCGGCACGACGCCGAGCTGTTGCGCTCAGCGACCGGTGCGTTCCCCAGCAGCCAGTTGTTCGGACGCGTCTTGTCCACACACGCCGCGACCATGTTGGGCGCGTCGCAATCGATGCTGCGCCACGACGCCGTCGTGTTCGAGCGCACCATGCCGACACACTTGTCCTTCACGGGCACATTGCCGTCGCCCTGCATGAACGTCCAGATCGTGGCTTCCATGCGCTTCGGCGTGATGTTGTCGGGTGACGGGATGTTGACACCACAGTCCACCAGCGGCGGCAGCGTCGTCTCGTCGAGTAGGTACTCGTTCTTGCCGATCTTGCCGTCCGCGTTGAGGAAGCCGTAGACGATCTCGCTCGTCTCCGGGCGGAAGATCGTGCGGTCCGCGTCGGGCGGTCCGATGTTCGGGCGATGGAAGCGGCACGTCGGGAACGGCACAAAGGGCAGTGGCGGCTCCTGCCAGTCGCAGATCGACTCTTTCACGAAGAGCAGCTCGTCACCCATAGGAGAGTAGTCCTCGCCGCTCAGGAACATGACGCGCTTGCCGAGGGCGATCAGGTCCCGGAAGACCGGCCAGTCGTAGCCGTGCTGCTGCGGCAACCATCACAGCGAACGACACGACACGACACCACCACCACACGCACATGTAAGCACGTATAGCCACACACTCACATACAATACCTCCTTCCTATAGAGTAACCTAAGGTGCGCTATGAGAGGCTGACGGACCACAAAGTCAGCGGGCAGCAGGATCTCGTCCATGCTAAAGTGTCGCTTGACGAGCTCGAGCAGGCGCGGGATCTTCTTCCACTTGATCAGGTTCACCTCGTCGTCGAAGAAGACGAGAAGGAACTCATCCTGGTTTTCCGGTGCGTGCAGCCACGCGGCGAGCTCCGCGAGGGCCGAGTCGAGTGTGCGCTGCTCGTGCGCCGGGATGCTGCTGAGACTCGGCTTGCAGCCGATGGTCTCCGAGTCCCACTGGATGTCCGTGCCGATAAGCTTGGCGACCTCGTTGAGCGCGCCGATGAAGCCGTCGAGCAGGTCCGAGCGGAAGCCGCCGCAGTGCGCGATGTGCAGGTCGCCGTTGAACCAGTGAACGTCGAGCTCGAGGAAGCGCACGCCCATGCGCAGCTGGTCCGTGAGCGAGAAGAGCTGGTCGTTCGTGTGCACGCGCAACCCCGACTTGAACCACGAGATGTACTTGAGATACCCCTCGAACACGTGGTCCTCCACACCGTAGCCCTACATCAAGAGAGAGAGAGAGAGAGAGTCGGCATTTTGCACTGTCGTTCCCATACTTAACCTCCTCCTTAACCCCACGCGCACGCACGTCCGCGATGTTGATCGCCGAGTTGTGCGAGCCCGGTAGCTGTGCGTTGCACAGGCTGCGCTCGTACGCGAGCTTGCGCTGCAGGCGCAGCGCCCGCGCCGCCCAGGGCGCCGACTCCACCGACCCGCGCGCGCACACGACCGCGCACACGCCTTTCGAGTCGCAGTGCTGCACTTTCTCGCAGCGCACGTCCGCAGGCACCGTGTCCGGCGGCGGCGCTGCGCGCATGTGCTCCAGGAAGCGTTCACGGTCGCGCGCCACGAGGTCCGCGCGAACGGCGCTGGCGCCCGCGAGCAGCTGCGCCTCGAGCTGCTCGCGCTCGAAGCGGTCGTACTCGCGCTGCAGGTGCAGTGACGCGGCCTCGAAGGGCGACGCGCGCGCGCCGGCGAAGGCACAGGCCGCGGCGGCGGCCAGCAGCAGCGGGAGGCGCATGGCAGAGCAGGAGCTCCCGGTCGAGAGGCTGTCGCGGCGAGAAAAGGTTTCTGCGCTTGAGCTTCAAGCGGTTTGGGCGAGACGAATCACCGCCGGATGCGGCGCACGTATACACATTCGATTGCGGATGGAAAAAGTCGCTGTTGGATGTCGACTCGCTGACATGCGACATGCGCGGGGTATACAGTATACGCGGCCCAACCGACTCCGTCCTACTCTGCGGCTCTTCCGCGAGACGCTGAAAGTCGGTGCTGTGCTACTATCCTACCGGAGCTCGCCTCACTGTAGTGGGCGGCTGTGCAAGAGAGCACGCACCAGGTTCATACTGGATTGAACACGTGTGCGTGTGAGGAGACCTCACACACAGGGATGGCTCGTT
>JAASFZ010000599.1:0-14582 GCA_023334075.1 Globisporangium nunn | reverse complement strand
TTCTCTCCGTCGACGTCAGGAGTGTTCAGTCTGCCACGCATTGCGTGAGCCGACACACAACGCAGCCAAGCAAGCGGCGACTGCAGACAAGCGCAAAAGCGCAAGCAAGCACGCACCGATGCAGCAACTGGAGCGTCATGTTCTCACTTGAACGAGTGATACACTGAACGATATAGAACGAGGAATTGTATTGAGTCGCACGTATGCACTTTCGACAAAGGGAAGGAGTAGCAGCAACGACGGACACTTCCTCTCTCCCTCACTGAGTCGCCATAACTTGCTCGCTGTCACGCAGCAGCAACAAAAGCAGACGACACCGATGAGAGTAGCGAGTGCCGTCGATGGTGCGACTCCCTGTCCGTCCCGAGCTCGTAAATGGATACTGTGGTCGGTGTGCACAACAGGCACCATGCAGCTAGCACCATGCACGCACGCTGCTTAGCCGTAGCACTTGATGGGGACGTCGCTGCCCTTGTCGGCGCACTGGCCGCCCTTCTCGAGGTAGCGCTGGTGGTACTCCTCGGCAGGCCAGAAGACGCGGAACTGCTCAATCTCGGTCACGATCTCCTTCTCGAGTGTCTTCTGTTGCGCCTCCTTGGACGCGATGGCCGCCGCCTTCTGCTCCTCGTCGTGGTAGTAGATGCCCGAGCGGTACTGCGTGCCGACGTCCTCCTTCTGGCGGTTGAGCGTCGTCGGGTCGTGGATGGCCCAGAACTTGGCGAGCAGCTCCTCGAACGTCACCTTGGATGGGTCGAACTCGATCGCGATCGTCTCGGCGTGGCCCGTCTTGCCCGAGCACACCTGCTTGTACGTCGCGTTCTCCTGGTGGCCCTGCGCGTAGCCGACCGTGGTGTTCACGACGCCCGCGACGCGCTGGAACGCAAGTTCGACTCCCCAGAAGCAGCCGGCGGCGAAGTGCGCCACGCGCGTCTGCGGGTCTGCGGCTGTGGTTGTGGCTCCGGTCATGGCAGCGGCTGCAGATAGGAGGAAGAGGGTGGGCTTCGAGACGCTGGGGGGAGGAGGAAAATGCACGAATGAGCAGCAGCTCTCCGACTTCGTCGCCAGTCTTTCGCCGCCCGCCTCAATACTGGCCCCTGTGCACACAACAGCCTTGCATACACCAAAGTGCTCGCCAATCACCGCGTGCGATTTGACCTGGTAGCACCAACCTCGCTGGCCGAGTCAAACCATGTGCTTGGACGAGACGGATTACGCATACGAAGCGCACTCGCCAGACACCAAGCGCTCTTCAAGAAGCCCACCGAGCAAGCACCAGCATGGAGATCAGACCGCTTAACGGCGTATACTGTAATAATGGGGCTCGCCGCAGAAGGCCATTCTCTCGCTGAGACGGCGATGCAATCGCCGGACACGCTCACGCACACACACAGCGTCTCGCGCACTCACTCACCCCGTCGGCGCAGCGGACGCCGACAGGAGCTTCACGCGCTGCCCGACGTACGTGAGTGAGACCGCGGGGCTGAGCTTCTTGAGTTCGATGCCGCGGTAGGCGACGCCGAGATACTTGCCGTTCCGGTAGAAGCTCAAACGGCCGTACTCCATGTCGAGCAGCACGCCGACGACGTCGCCATCCTCGAACGGCTCAGTGTAGTGGTCGATGATGTCGTGCACCTTGTGTCCCGTGCCGCACGAGACCCCCCAGAAGATGCCGCGGTTCAGGACACTGCCGTTGAGCGGCAGGTCGGGCGCCGCCACGCCCAGGAACACACCCTCACCTCCCTTGGCGCTCAGCAGCTGTGCCTCCCAGTACTTGACGCCGCACGCGACCTCGCAGTTGCCGAGCACCGAGCCGAAGCCCTTAGCGACCTGTACAACCGCGGAGTTGCTCTCCTGCAGCACCATGTAGTACGCGCACTTCTTCGGGTCGAAGCGCACGAGCGGCGCCTGCAGCACGAGGATCGGGTGCTTCGGGCCAGCGCCGATTGTGCACTCGCTGATGCGCTTCTCCGGCGCGATCTCGTGCTTGGTCACCGAGTCGGTCTGCACGAGCGTGAGCGCGACGTCGTCGCCGAGCGCGAGGCGACGCCGCACAGCGGCCACCATCTCGGCGCCGAGACTCGTGAGCGCGAACGGCAGCTCGAACTTGACGCGCTCACTCTTGGAGAGCGCGTAGAACGTGAACACGGGCGCGGCCGCCAACAGCTCCGCGTGCATGTACGCCGTGCCCCACGGGAACTCGACGCGCGTGAACTCGGGGTTGGGTGCTGCGGGTGCGGCGGTTGGCTCTGGATCTGATACTCGCGAAGAGCTGCTGCTGTTGTTGTCGTGTCTGCTGTTGCTGCTGCTGCTGCTGCTGCTGGGCGCGTCACGGACCGGCGCTGGCGGCGCCACCGCACCGTAGCCGAATGGCGTCGCGACCGTCGTCGGCGGCGGCACCGCTTGCTGTTGCTGAAGCATTTTTTTCCTTTTCCTCTCGGGTCAAAAGCAAGATCAAGAAAGAAGAAAACAAGAATCGGACTTTAGCGCGCATTTCCGTACTTAAACGAGCAGCCGCTGTGCATGAAACGCCAGTTGTTGAAGTTGCCGAGCTATTTGGAGACCAAACCACACCACGTGCACACCACGAGAGAACCAACGCCGCGTCGCACGCGTGAGCGCCGCGAGCGAGCGAGGCGCCACTTCGCTCCATGGGCGCCGCGTGCTGCCGGTGCCACCACCAAGCAGCGCTCGACGACGTCCCGCTCCTGCACCGCCACCCGTCGCCGCCGCCGCCGCCGCGCGCCAGCACTCGCCGCAGCCGTCTCCAGCGCCGCGCGATGAGCCTCAACGCTCGCCTCAGCGCGTCGCCGTCGTCGTCGTCGTCGTCGCCATCGCCAGACGCGCGGCGCGAGCCTCCACCACCACCACCACCGCCGCCGCCGCCGCGGATGCTGAGCCAGGCGCTCGCCAACTATATCGCATTCCCATTCCCGTTCGCAAAGAAGGTCCGCGCACGACAGCCCGGTCGCAGCCGCAGCAGCCCAGCGATCGCCGGCGACCGCAAACCTTCGGCGGCGGTGACGCGCCGCGCGTCGACGGGCAGCGTCAGCAGCAAGAAGAAGGCACCGCTCCCTGCGTTGCTGCTCGCCGGGTACGTCGGCGATCACTGGCGCAAGACACCGCGCGGCACCTTCGTGCCGCTTTCGCTCGTCGACTGCTGCGTGCGCAGCATCTGCATGCGGCTGCTGCACGACCCGGACGCAGCGCTGCAGGCGACGCACGACAATGACGACGACGACGACGAAGAGAACGAAGAGAAGGGCGGGACCCAGCGCGTGCTGGCGCTGCCTGCAGAGATCGCCGCCGCGATCCTCGCGTGGCTCAAGCAGCACCAGCAGCTCGAGAAAGAGCAGTTCCAACTGCTGGCGCCGATCCTCGTGCACGAGTGGAACCTCAGTGGCTGTGAAGAAGTCGATGCCTCGTGGTTTGACGGCGTTCCGTTCGGCTCGCTTCAGCAGCTACGGAGCATTGACGTATCCGGGTGCCACCAGTTGGAGGACATTGTTGGAGTGCGGCGTGGCTCGAACGCCTCGAGTACCGATACGTTCCCGAGTCTTATGGTCGCGCGCTTTCGAGGCTGCGCAAAGCTGTCGCCCAGCGTGGTGGACCTGCTGCAGTTCTCGCCGTTTCTCGTGTCACTCGACCTGTCGGGTTGCCGCAACGTTGACGACCGCAACTTGTTGGCGCTACGGCGTCTGCACGCGCTCGAGACTCTGAACTTGGTACGCGAGCATACGCTAGTAACGAAGCCTTTGTCAGCGATAATCGGTGCTGAACTGCTGTGCTTTTTTCTATTGGACAGAGCGGGTGTCGACTTGTGACAGACACCGGCGTCAGCCACCTCGCGGGGCTGCACAAACTGAAGAAGCTCGTGCTTGGTCACTGCCAAAAGCTCACGGGTGCTGCGTTTAGCACATTCGCGAGCTCATACGCGGAGCTGCGCTACTTAGACATCGCGTACTGTCGAGTCTGGTACGCAGCCTTGCCAGCTTATCAGTTCTGTCCTACTTGCGTCATGAAGAATGATGCGTGCGTAGTAACGTTTGTATTGACCCATGAGTTCGCAGTGATGAGTCGTTGCGCCACATAGGAGAGATGCGATCCTTGGAGACTCTGATCCTGCGCGGCTGCAACGATATCACCGACGCGGGACTGTCGAGTTTGGCTGGGCTTGAGAGCCTGAGATACTTTGATGTGAGGCATTGCGAGGAGATCCGCGCACTGCCGACAACGTGGTCAGAGCTGAGGGTGCTGCTGCTAGCGCGCACGGCCTTTGGCGAAGCTGACGCTGCGGTGCTACAACACATGCTGGCGCTGGAAGAGCTGGATGTGCGGACATGTCGGATACTCAAGCGGTGAGACCATGCGCTGGAGTTGACTAGCACTTATTGCTGGGGCGGACTGACAGTGTGAGATGTGACGCGGCGTTTAGGGGGATTGACTTTATCTGCCGCTTGAAACATCTTGAGCGCCTGGTGCTTGCGGAGACTGCGCTGACGGACGCAGGCTTACTCGAGATCTGCACACATCTCAAGTATTTAAAAGCGCTGGACATCTCCGGGACCGAAGTCACGGATCTGGGCACGACCGGACTCATTGGTCTCAAAGACCTCGAGATCTTGTACATGGACACACCTGGGATCACGAACCGGACGCTGGCGAACTTGACGGCACTCCCGAGACTCGAGAAGTTAGATCTGTTCGGCGCGAGGTACGGTGCTTGTGTATGTCGGCTATTTCGCCCTGTTTGTCGATGCACACTCATAGCTATGGGGATTGACACGATGGCAGCATCACGGACAACGGACTGCTGCACTTGGTGCCGTTGCGGCGGCTGCGAGAGCTGGATATCTGTAATGGCAACATCAGCGACCGAGGTGCGGAGCTGATCTCGAAGATCACGACGCTGACTTCGCTGAATCTGAGCCAGAACAGGTAATACGGTCGAGGACACAGGGCACAATTGCTCACTGAAGCGGTTTCTAACCTTTGTGAGCGTGCGTGCCGATCCAGGAACATCCACGCCAAGTCGCTGTGCTTCCTCCGGTCGCTGACAGAGCTGCGGTACCTGAACCTGTCGAACACGAGCATCTCGGCGCTGTCGCTTCGCCATCTTTATCGTATGTCTGGTGCGCGCGAGTAGCTTGTTGCTCTGGCACTGACGGTATATTGGTGCGCGTGCTCTGAACCAGCTTTGAAAGAACTCGAGACGCTCTCGGTCTACGGATGCGTGTTGACCTCGAGCCACATTGATGTCCTACGAGGTGCGATCTATTGTGTCGTCGTACCTGCTGCCATACTGTGTACTGATCCCACAACACGGCTTTCACATTTGCGTGCACAGATATCTTGCCGGCGCTGCGGTGCCTGCGATGCGCGTGAACAACTCGTGGAGAAAGAAAGAAAACGGCGCTGGGCCAGACACGCCACGAACACGATGTACAAGAGAAAGCAGAAAGAAAGAAAAAGAGTAGCAATGAGTTCCAGTGAGCAGTGAGTGAGTGACACATGCACAAGGAGAAAAGCAATACCAGTACGAGTTATGAGTTAGAAGCATGAGCATGAAGTCAAAGCTCTTTCCAAGTTGGTTTCTCAATCGCTCAAGATAGTCCCTTGCATTGAAAGAGCGCACTCTGCACGAAGCACGCTGACGCCACCATCTCCGTGCCCGTGACCGATAGCAGGAACGATGCAAGCCCGGCACGAGAGTGCGCTCAAGCGCATGGAGCAGGATTACGACAGCCGCATGGAGGAGCAGGTGGAGGATCTGCGCGACAAGATGCGGCTACTGCGTGCGTGAGATGCGTCGATCGAAGGGGTTCAACTGGTTGAGCTATCAAGGTCATGTCTTCTCGCTGTTGCCTTGCAACTGATCCCGCTTCCTCGCTCGATGTCTCGCAGAGGTGGATCGGAAGAGCAACGTCGACTTGCTCGAGACGAGCAAGAACGCCAACAAAGACTACATCCGCCAGCTCAAGATCGAGAACCGCGAGCTCCGGAAGCAGCTCGCTGATATCAAACGGACGAGCGGCGCTAATGCTGGCGTGACGGGCGGCATCGGATCGTCGACACTAATGGGGACAGGTTCCGCGATGATCGGGGGCGACGAGAGCGACGAGCTCGCGCAGGTCGTGACCCAGCTGAACAAAGCGCGCAAGCAACACGACGAAGTTCGGCACAAGGTCCAGTCACAGAGCGCGATACTCGAGGAACTCAAGGACGCGGTGAAAGACCTCGAGCTCGAGTCAAAGAAGCCGAGTTTGGAGGACACGCCCGAGACGCGCAAGATCCGCATGCTCGAGAACCGCCTCGACAAAGCCATGATCAAGTTCAACGAGGCGCAGAGTATCCGCAAGACGTACGAGCAGATCGTGAAGCGTCTGAAGGAAGAGCGCATTGGCTTCGACAACCAGCTTGCAGCCATCGAACGCGCGCTGGGAGCAAAGCAGCACGACTACGAAGAACTCGTGCTTCTTTCGTCTGATGCGACTCATGCACGCGAGACGATCTTGCAAGAGCTCGAGAAAGCGCGCGGACAGTACGAAGACGAGAAGCGGCAGCGCGAGAAGGAGCTTCGCGAGAAGCAGCAGTACGTGAAGATCCGACTCGAGATGAATCAGCGACTCGACAAGCGCGACAAGCAGAAACAGGATGTGATCTCAAAGATGACCGGAGACTTGACCGCCGAGGAGGAGAGGCACCTTAAGTCCGCGCTAGCAGTGACAGCGATGCAGCAGGGCGTCGCGGTCGAGGAGAAGAAGGAGCACCGCAGCAAGATCGACATTTTCGAGAGCGCCTTCCGCAAGATCAAGGAAGCCACGGGTGTGAGCGACGTGAACGAGGTGATCCAGAAGATCACGAGCCAGGAGAGCACAACAGACAACCTCATCAACCTGTCGAAGGAGAACCAGGTGCGTCTCGAGCAGCTCCAGATGGAACACAACGTACTCAAGGCTCGCGTAGAGGAGCTCAAGTACAGCGGGTCGGGAGGAGGCCATCGCCGGAAAATGGTCGATGACCACGAGCAGAACCTCGTGCTCGCGAGCGCCAAGTTGGAGCGCGCCAAGCTCAAGTACGAGCGGCTCGCGAAGGTGCTCATCGGCGTCAAGGCGGGCGTCGAGCACCTCGTGGACAAACTCGAGAGCGTGCGCGACGATGACCAGGTGGTGGTCGTGACCGACGAGACGATCGTCGACGCTCTACAGGAAAGCGAGGTGACGCTCGTGCGGGTGCTCAACCAGATCAAGACTGCCGCGGCTGCTGCTGGAGGCGTACTGGCATCTGCGCAGTACGCAGCAGGTGGCTCAGGTGTCTTGAGGAAGAAGGATCCAGGGAGCCTGGCACTGCTCGGCGCGATGCACAGCCCGTTTGCCGCGGCCTCCATCGCTGTGCCCGAGGCTCCCGAGAACGACTTGTTGTCCACTCGGCCTTACAACCAGCGCATCGCACTTCCTGGTGATGGTCTCACGCGAGAGGAGATGGAGCACGACGATCTGGTCGCCGGCGCCGCCGGCGGGACGGCGCTGGACGATCCTGAAGAGGCACTGAGCCGGGACCGCGTAAAGAAGGCGTCGACGCAGGTGATCCTGGCACAGGACAAGAAGAAGAAGCGCGTGCTCAAGAAGCGAACCAAAGACACCCTCAACGACTCGTCGGACGACGACATCCCGGGCCTCGATAGCGGCAGTCACCGTGCGTCCTTGCCCCACACTAAGCTGCAGCTATCGCCGAAAAAGAGGTGAAGGTATTCTACCCGTTGTTCATCTCCTGTTTGAACTGCTTGACGATGATAACCTCACAAAATCTCACCGCGTCGTCGTCGCCGTCGTCATCGTCGTCGTCGTCGCTGTCATCGAGCGGCTTAGAAGCTGAAGTGGTGGTTTGGCGTGAAGCCGAGCTCTTCCAGCGCCGGCAGCACGGCGAACTTGAGCATCGGCGGCGGGCCGCACAGGAGCACCTGCACGTCCGGCGCGGGGGCCGGCAGGTGCTTCTTGATCATCTCGGCGTTCACGAAGCCCACCGAGTACTTCCAGCCGTCGCTCGCGCGGTCAACCGTGTAGTGCACGTGCACGTTCTCGTGGTTCTTGACGATCGCGTCGATCTCGGCGCGGCAGAGGATGTCCTGCTCTGACTGGTTTGCGAACAGCAGGTAGAACTCGGTCTTGTCGCTGCACAGAAGTTACCCACATACCCACATCACAGCACCAACGTGAGCACATCATCGGTGTCTACCTATCTATCACACGCATGATGAAATGGGACAAGCAAGAACGTACTCGGCGGATGGCAGCGCGTAGCGGATGATCTGGAGCATGGGCGTGATCCCCGTGCCGCCGGCGATCATGGCGATCTTCTTGGCAACGCGGATCTCCGGCGCCGGGTCGCGCACGCGGTGCTTGATGTGGATCTCGCCCTTGCCCATGTACGAAAGCTTGCCCTTGGGGCCGGAGACCTCGATCGTCTCGCCGATCTTGAGCGAGTCGAGGTACTGCGACATCTTGCCGCCGTCCGGGAACTTGGGGTGCACATTCTTAAAGTAGACCTTGATGATCAGGTCGACGTAGCCGAGCGCGTCGTCCGAGCTCACAGGCGTGTACGAGCGCATGACGAGCTTGCCGTCGGCGTCCGTGAAGCGCAGCGAGATGTGCTGGCCTACCGGCAGGCCGAGCACGTGCTTTTCAGTCGGCAGCGCGAAGCGGAAGCGGCGCGTGTCGTGCGACAGCTCCTCCTTCTCGATGAGCGGCAGGTGCACGGTCGGCGGGTTGCCGCCCTCGACCGCCGGCGGCTGCAGCGTCACGAGCGCGCTCTTGCGCGGCTTGAGCGCGCCCGAGACCACGAGCAGCAGTGTCGTGGCGAGCACCACGACGGCGGCGACCAGCAGGCGCGCGTCGCCGCCCACGAGCGCCACGAGCGCGTCCATGGCTGTCGAAGCTGTAGAGGAGGAGGAGTGGATGTGCGCGAGCTAAGGGAAATGCCCGAGTGAGCGGTGATGTCACGCATCGCTGTGGCAGGCTCATGCCACTCGCGCGAGGTGAAAGGCACTTTCGCGAGGCAGAATACGCCCGATTAGTGGCCCAGCAGGCGTATCGTGTGGGCGGAAACGACCCACATACAGTTTTCAAGTGACCACGAAGCTAAGCAAAGCGAAGCATGAGCGCTGCTGCTTCCTCCCGCGTGCAGGTGCTCGGCGGCTACCGGCGGCTGCTGCGCGCGAGCCGCCAGGCGTTCCGCGGCGACGACTACGCGACCACACAGGCGCGCGCGGCGCTGCGCGAAAACTTCTACGCGAACCGCGACGTGCGCGACGAGGCGGCGATGGCAGAGCTGCTCAAGAGCGTGGACGACGCCGAGGGCATGCTGCTGCACCACATTGTGCAGGGCCGGCAGACGGCGTCGGCAAGCGCCGACGCGCCGCACTACGAGGTGAAGCTCACGGACCCGCAGCGCGCGTCCATGCGCAAGGACGAGGAGCTCGTGCCGCTTTCGGAGAAGTCGGCGGATGAGCCCGTGGTCATCAGCTCTGGCAATGCATGCCAGCGGGCATGAGGCGGGCGCGACAGGTCGGCGGAGGAGACGAAGCGCAGCTTCGCTGACGATTGTGGAGTGAGAGAAAGCGAGAGAGAGAGAGAGAGAGAGAGAGAGCGGTGCTAATAGAAGAGAGATGACGACGACGTCCATCGCTACCAGGTGTAGCTCGTGCTGCGGTCCTGCACGGATGACGTCGCATGCGCAGCACAAGTGGGGAGGAAGTACAGTTCATTTGTTGAATACATAAAGTCCGCCGTCGCCGCGCCGCACCGCACTCGTACGCGCATGTGTGTGTCGAGGCGCGGGCTAATAAATGACTGGGAAGAAGAGGAAGAGAACGAGCGCTTGCGCTTCACGCCGCCTTGACCCGCAGCTGGCTCGCCTTGTACGCGTCGTAGAGGTACTTGCCGTTGAGCATGTCGACGAGCGTGCGGAACGTAGTCTTCTGCTGCCGCTTGGCCTTCTCGTCGTCCGCTGCGTCCTCCGAGCCGTCGGTCACGGCCGCCATCTCCTGCTCCGACATGGCCTGCGAGAGCCCAATCATCGCCACGAGCAGCGACAGCGCGAGCAGAATGTAGCGGAGCGGGCACATCTTGCGGCGAGTTGAACTGCGGGGCTTGTGAGCTGGGCGGCAGATCGGCGAATGGCTCGAGCAGGCAGGCGAGTAGGCTGCGGCTGTGGCAGGGCAGAGCTGGTAAAGTCGGTCCCGAACAGCTTGCGTGAAGGAAAGCGACAGGTTGGACACTGAACGCTTTGCGAAAGGAGCAGCTGGGAATCCGGAAATAGCAAGGGCGAGAGCCTATGCGAACGCATGATTTGGGTGTGTTCAGACCTCCAAGTGGAGCAGCCATACAAAAAAGCCAAGTAAAACAAATATGCGATTTCATAGTTTAGGTTCCTTCAGGAGCTGCTCACATGATGGGCAGAAAGCGGATCTAGTAATCACTCTGGCGATCACAGTCTTCCTCCATGACGCCAACTCCCAAATCCGACGATGGCGGACGATGTCCGACGCGTCACGGAGGTGAAGACGACAGCGGCGCCGACGGCAACGGCGGCGATGAAGACAGCGAAGGCGGAGACGCTGCGAGCGGGTCCTGCGCGCCGCCGTCGTCCTGCACCGAAAAGCCCTCACGACTCTGCGCCGCCAACGCTGCAACACGCGCACAACCACAACACAACGAAACACCAACCACCCACAGTCAACAATCGCCGCCACGTTATAAAACCAGTTGCATTTGCAGCAACAACAACAACCGCACGCACCTCGCAGCACACGAACGAGATCCGTCGGGCGCTCGAGGAAGAACATCGCCTGCCACAGCACAAACCCGCCGCCAGTCAGTCCAGGTACTCTTCAGCTCTAGCTCAATCGCAACAACCCTACGCACCTCGGTCTTGTTCGAGCCGATGTGGCACGTGTACACATTCGCGCGCGGCGACAGCGCCGACGAAATCATCGTCGACGCGTCCGCGAACTCCGGCTGCTGCGGTGACTGGTTCGCAGCTGCCGCGCCTCCACGGCTGTCCACAGCAGCGACCTTCGCCGCGTTCTTCTTGGCGAGCGCGTGGTGCTCCGTGAAGAACGTGAACAGGTCGTCGTCCTCGAGTCCGTTCCCAGCACAAAAGACAAAGTCCACCCGGTGCTCCTGCGCATGTCCAGGCTTGTCCTTGCGCGGAGATTGCGTCGCGCCACTGCTGCTCTCGTAGGCGCGAGACGCCGGAGTGTTCGTCGGGGACTGCTTGTGGTAGACCTGCTTGAGGATCTCCTCGATAATCACGGTCTTCGTGATGCCCTGGAGCCGCACCTCCACGTTGTTCGTCCCCAGTAGCACCTCGAGCGGCAGGTTGCAGAGCACGTCCTCCAAGTTGATCTGCATATCGCGCGCCTGCATCGGGCCGAAGATCGGGTCCGTCTCGCCGTAGTGCCACGTCAGCGAGCTCTCTTTCGCTTCGATGTAGCTGCCTGGCGTGCGCTCGGTGAAGTACTGCATAATCGGACGCACCACGCGCTTCCATGACGGATCCATATCCTCCGCTGTCCTCTCCCACTCGTCTTCGTGCGGCAGCCGGTAGTAGTACCCGGACTCGGCAACAACGCCAATGCGGTGGTCGTTCAGCCAGCTGCCAAGCACGCTACGCTCGTGTCCGCTCACGAGCAGCACCGTGTTCTTCTTGTCGGCCGCAAGACTCTCGATCACACGCTTCAGGAACGCCTTCGGCGGAGCGATCGTCGACCGCTGGTGCGACTCATCCAGCAGAGTTCCTTCGTAGTCGAGCACAATAATGCGCTTCTTGCTGTGGCTGTAGGCGTTCAGCAGATCCATCGTGGGGAGCTTCACAAGCTTTTTGCTCGACGTCGGCCTCGACACTGCGTCCTCGAGGTCAGTCAAAAAGCTCTTGCCCCAGAAGCTCGCCGAGTGGGTCTTCACGTAGCGGTACAAATTCGTTTGGCGATACTCGCGCTCCATCGCGGGGAGTGTCAGAGCGTACTCGAGCGCGTTCGCCATGTCCGTGTTGTTCCACGGGTTCACACGAATCGCGCCGCTGAGCGACTGCGCACTGCCTGCAAACTCGCTCAGGATGAGCACGCCCGGCCCTTCGCGCCGACCCTCGCACGGTCTGCTCTGGCACATCACGTATTCGTAACTCACGAGATTCATGCCGTCGCGAAGCGACGTGACAAGGCACACATCCGCAACGTTGTACAGCGCCACAAGCTCCGTTGGCGTCACGGACTGGTGGATGTAGTGCACCGGCGAGTGCTGCAGCGTGCCAAAGCGTCCGTTGATCCGTCCGACCATCTCGTTCACGCTCGCGGCCAAGTCCTGATACTCCTGCACGCCTGTGCGAGATGGCACCGCGATCTGGATCAGCACGACGCTCTCGCGGCGCTCCGGATACTCGGACAAGAAACGCTCCATTGCAAGCATGCGATGCGGGATGCCCTTGATGTAGTCCATGCGGTCGACGCCGATGATGATCTTAAAGCCCTTGAACTTCTCGCAGAGCTCCTTGATCCGGTTTTGAGTCGCTTCAGCCACGAGGATGCTTTCAAAGTGCTCCGGGTCGATACCGATGGGGAACACGCCGACCGACGAGAAGTGATCTTCATATCCGATACCCTTGGGCGACGATGTCACACCTGGTATCCGAGCACATGCCGACAGGAAGTGACGTGCATAGTCGTACGTGTGGAAGCCTAGCAAGTCCGCGCCGAGAAGTCCCTGCAAGATCTGTTTACCGACAGGGAGTGTACGGTACACCTCGGACGACGGGAATGGCGTGTGCAGGAACCAGCCAATCTTGCACTTTGGGTGGCGCTTGCGCAGCAGCGAGGGCAAGTTCATCAGGTGGTAGTCATGCACCCACACGTAGTCTCCTTCGCGGTACACTTGGTTCACAGCCTGAGCGAAGCGCTTGTTCGCGAGCTTGTAGGCGTCCCAAAGGCGGAAGTCGAACTTCTTCTCGCTGCCCGCCTTGAACAGCGGCAGCGGGACGTAGTGGAACGTTGGCCACAGAATGTCGTTGCTAAAGTCGTTATAGTAACGCGACGCGATCTCCTTCGAGAGGAACACGGGCACACAGTTGAACTCCTTCGCGAGTTTCTCGCGCACCTTTATCTGGTCTTCGTGCGCGATCTCCTCGCCGAGCCAGCCAATCCAGATGAACGGCACCTCGTCGCGGATGCCGTTGAGCGCGGTCACAAGCCCACCGGAGCTCATCTTGAAGCTCCACTCGCCCGTGGCGTCGTTCTTCTGGAAAGAGATAGGCAGACGATTGGAGACCATGATGAGGCGGCGGCGCGAGTCAGCCACGGGCGGAAGGATCTCTTCCTGCGGCTTCTCCGTCTGGATCTGCACCATCGAGAGCTGGCGTTGAAGCTCCTGGATGCCCACCAGCAGCTCCTGTTCGCGCGCGTTCATCTCCGAGATGTCTTCGTCGTCATACGAGTAGTTGGCGTGCTCGGCGCGCGTCCGCGGAGAGATCGAGCGATACATGTTTTCCATGCGCTGGTGCTGGGTCGCGGGATCCTCCTCGTCTTCGTCGTCGACATCGTCGTCGACCACTTCGTCCACTTGTTCGATGTCGATGTCGATGTCATTGGCGTTCGCGCTGCGGAGCTCGGCGCTATTGGCAGCAAAGTGCTCGTCGGCGTCTGCGGCGGCCGCTGGGTGCTGCTTCATTCGGCCTTGGTGGTGCTTGCTGCTGCTGCGTCCGAGGCGGAGGATTCGAGACTGAGCAGCCGAGCTTCGCGAGCTTTCGATTCTTGGTTGAAGCGACCTTACCCGATTAGAAGGATGCATACTTTGTGCCTGTCTGCTTGGGTTTTGATGGCTGCCTGGCTTTGAGGGTTCAGTATCGGAAGGGACAAAGATATGGCCCATTAACTGAAGGCTCATCTGGATTGCCAACTGTTGCTTTCATTTGATATGATATTACTGATAGCGGTGCTTCAGAAGTGCTGTTTCGCGCAGATACGCTCACAGGTATGATAATTTGTGCTGATAAACAGACACTTGTCAGCTAACTAGCGCGAATAAGCACAATGCCGACCTAATTGAGAAAACAAGATGAAAGTGGTGCTTATTTTTCTGCAGTTCAGAGCTTGATTTTCTTTGAACTCGCTAATTTCGCCTCGCAGAATATACCCACTTTACCATTAGCGTTACCCTTCAAGTCGACAACTACTAGAAACCTAGCAGCTGACTGAACCCTCGGAAGTGGGCCTCCCAGAGACCGGTCCTTGACTCCCACGGGATTCACTCCCGGAGGAGACAAGTCCCGGTGGAGGCAATTCCCGGCATAAGAGCACGCTCGCTCGCATCGATCTCTCACCAGAATGCCACTCGCGCTCGCTCGCTGGGGAGTAGCACGGGGGCTTCTTTTGATACGGCTAGGCTCGAGACTGCCGATATCTTCGCATGTGCACGGATCCGAAGATGAAGCTTGAGGATCGAGGAGAGTGGTCGAACGCTCTCAGGAATGTGGAGCTGCAGCACACGATCTTGAAACATGCATTGATCCGACGTACACTCGCGATCTTCACACTG
>JAASFZ010000598.1:0-14583 GCA_023334075.1 Globisporangium nunn | reverse complement strand
GAACCGAGCGAACTCTGCGTCGAGCTCGTGCGCCTCGAGCATCTCGAGCCCGAAGTCGCGGACGCTAACCGACGTCAGTGCCTCGAGCGCGCAGCTGAGTCGCATCACCTCCAGCTCTTCTAGCACGGGTTTCACGACCTCCTGCCCGCACTGTTCTTCCGACCGCAGGCTCAGGATGCGGAAGACGTCGTTGCTGATCACTCTGGATGCGCGTGTTGCTGCATCGTGACCGTGCTCAGCACCGTAGATCCCGCTGCTGAAGTCGTCGGAGTTCATGCTTCGCCACCTCAAATCACACACTGAGAGCAGTCCAACGAGATCCGAGCAAACATGGCAGTTATCCAAGCTCATCGAATGCCGCAGTTGCTTTGAAGAAGAGCGAAGCTCCCGTGCGCAACACGATCGAGCCCATGCCAGTTCAACGTCGAAGTCGACCTCCGTCCATCGAGCCGATCACAACGGTAGCAGCAACGAAACACACGGTTGCGAATCTTGTAGGAAATGCAACCTCCGTTGACATCGAGACGATCATAACGCCGCCATCTCCAGGATATCTGGTGCGAAGTCAGTAGCAGAGCCTGACCTCCGATTTTCGACGTCAGCGGGCTCCCTTCACGTCGAAACGCAAGGCGTAACCTGCACTCGTGCACGTGCGAAGATATTGACAGTCTCCGGACCAGCCGTCTCAGAGAAAGTCTTCCGCGCCGTGTATCAGCGATCGCACGTACGGCTTTTTGGGCGAGATAGATCGATGCGAGAGAGCGCACTCCTCCACTGGAGTCTATCCCGGTGTCTGGGAGTGCCGTAGTCCGCGGTGTCAGGCAGTTGGTAGGTTTCGGGCGTCTGTCAACCTGAAGAGTAATACCAATGGCGATGGGAGCGCCATAAGTGTATGAATGGCGAACATTCTCGCTCTTTGCTCGCCCTGACGTCTCGTTGCCATTGTTCACTCATAAGGTTCCGTCGCGATCCGTCATCGGCCGCGTCCAGCTCGTCTCTCCAGTTGAGCGATTGCAGAAGTAGACGTTCCCAGCATCGTCCGCCACCTCCTCCCACGGATCCGCGTCTTCTTGCTGCGGCATCTGCTGTTCTGCAGTCTCTGCTGGTGCTTCAACGAACGTGTCGAGTGCACTCTGCTCTTCCGATGCTACTGCAGCACCTTCATCGCCTGCTGCTTCCTTTGGCTTATCTTGCAGCAGTTCGAGCATCACGTCCCCCGCCTGCATCTCGAGCGGTGGCTCGTTGCTCTTGACGATCTCGCCTGTCAGACGATTGTAGTAGCAGATCGCGCCATCCACGCTGTCGTACGCCTCGCTCCAGAACGTTGCGGCGAGCGTCCACTTGGCTGGCGGATCGCCTTGCTCTTTGCGCTGCACGTTCCAGTAGTGCCACTTGGTCGTCTCGTGAATCGCCAGCTCGCTCTTCGTGGCGTAAGTGATGCCAGGGCAGAAGCGGCACACGCACGCGAGTCTGGGCGGCAGCGCCAGGCCGCCGACCTCGTCCGGGTCGACAGGGAACTGCACGGTCTCGACCTCACCCTCTCTCTGCGGCTCCACGATCACGCACGTGTCGTCCATAAGCGCCAGCAGCGTGCGCAGCTTCTTCACGCCGAATGCAGCTGGCTCGAGCGGCTTGAGCATGATCCTCTCGAAGGCGGCAGGGAACGCCTGCACCGTCACTTTGCCGTCGCAGCGGTCGATTACCTTGTGGACCTCCTTCTTCAGGAGTGCGAACTCCTGCGCAAGCTCCGCGTTCGACAGGATCTGCTCCAGCACGTGCTCCTTCTGTACTCGCTGCGCCTGCTTCTCGCTTTCACGCTCGTCGTGGGTCTCTTCGAACACCTGCCGGTGGTTCACTTCTCGGATTGAAGTGAGAGTAGATCGAGTACTCTTCTTTTCTGCTGCTGCCGTCGTGGGCGTGTGCTTGTCGTTCTTGAAGTTCTTACCATCTTCCGCATCGTCCTCATCCGGTGCTTTCGATGCTGCCACGTCGGCTGACAGCGGGCGGAACGTCTGCGGCCGCTTCACACGCTGCTTCTCGATCGGCTTATGCTCGTCACGATCCAGTTCCTCAATGTCGGTTATCACGCGCTGCAGCTCGTGTTCGCGTCTGCGCAGCTCCTCCACATGAGCTGAAGCGTCCGCGAGCTGCTGACGCGCTGCACCGACTCGGAGCTGCTCGTTCGCAAGCGCCTTCTTCTCGCTCTCGAGCGAGTCACGGAGGCGTTCGAGCACCACGAGCTGAGCAAGCACGCGCTTCATCACCGGGTAGATCTCACTCGCCTTTTTCGCGTAGAAGAACGCGGCGCGCACCCACGTGCACACGGCAGTAGCAGCGGGCGAGATCTGGTTCAGACGGAAGTTGTTCGGCCGCAGCCGCGGATGGTGGATCACATGCGTGATGCTGTGCAGCATCGCGTTGCGCGTACCCTCGCTGAACGAGTACGCGTCGAAGAGCGGCAGCACGTACAGCGCCTTGATGTCGTACTTGTGGATCAGCCCTTCTTTGTCGCCGAGGTAGACGTTCTCTTGGCTGCTCGAGAGCAGCTGCATCAGGTCCTCCTTCGTCGGCTGATAGATCTTGCCGGCGAGGTAATAGTTGTCGGTGAAGTTGAGCAGTACGGCGAACGCCTCGAGCAGCGACAGGTACACGGCGTCGAGCTTGGCCGTGCGCAGCTTGAACCAGTCCATGACACTCACGTCGCGCAGTGCGTCGACCGCCTGCTTGTACGCGCGCTCGTGGCCCTGCGTTGCGGCGTCCTTCTTCCAGAACGTCTCGAGCTTGACCTGCATCTCCTGCTCCTTCGCTGTCATCATGTCCACTTCGTCCTGTAGCTCGCTCACTTTCTTCGTCTGCGCGCGGAACTCGCGCTCGACCTGGTCCACGCGGTTGCGCAGCGCCTCGAACTCGATCGCCTCCTGATCCAGTTGCTGCTTCACTTGCGTATGAGCGGCGATAGTCTTGTCGAGCACGTCGGTCCCGACCATGATGTTTTGCGTCTTGGCGAGCATGCGCACGATCGTCTTGACGAACGTGTCGTCGGCGTTCACGCCTTCGGGCAAGTTCGGCAGCATGCTCGCGACCATCACGGCGTACGGCGTCTTGAACTTGGGCAGCACCAAGTCCATCTCTAGCTCGCCCGTGGTGTTCGAGAGCACGGCGAAGTACTGAATGAACGTTGACGTCGCGAGCTCACTGCTTGGACGATTGAGCCACGCCGTGCGCTCTCCGCGCACCCACTTACCGATACGCACAAGCGGCTCTCCGTTACTACCAGCAGCCCCTCCACCACCTTTCGTGATGAACCGCCCTTCTCCGTGCTGAAAGTCGTCCTCGAACGGACCTTCGTATCGGTCGCCATTCGGAAAGGTGAGCACACCGACGCCGTGACGCCGCGTGTTCTTGAAATCGCCGCTGTAGTGGCGCTTGTCGGCGAACTCCATGATGCCGGGACCGTTGAGGAAGCCGTCACAGAACGAACCAATGATGCGGTCGCCACTCTCGAGTGTGCGCACGCCCTCGCCGTGCCACTTGCCGAAGCGGAACGAGCCTTCGTACCGCGACTCGTCGTCGTACACGATCTCCCCCTCGCCGTGGTACACATCCTGCTCCCAGTACCCTTCGTAGATCTCGCCGACGTCGAAGCGCTCGATTCCGTATCCGTGACGTTTGCCCTCGCACCACTCTCCAGTGTACTCGCCCTTCGAGAACGTGTAGTTCATGTGCAGCGTTCCAAAGCCGTGGTACTTGCCCATACGCACAGCGCCAATGTACTTGGTGTTCATGTTGCTAAAGCTACTTTGCGAGGATGGAGAAGCGGAAGCAGTCGATGCCGAGGCCATTAGCGTGGTGACGTGGAAGTTGTCGCCCGTCGCGGTGAACGGCGAGAAGAAGTTGTCGACATCCTCGCCTTCCCAGACTGTGCCGTCGCGGTAGGTGAATTTGCCCCAGTGCATCGGCGAGAACCGCGTCTTTGTCGGCTCCAAGTTGCCCGTCGGTTTGTCAAAATTCACGTCTTCAGTCCACGGTCCTTCGTACGTTGAGCCGTCATTGTACTCGATGCGCACATGGCCTTGGATGGATCCGTCCTGGAAATTGCACTCGAGGCGAACATACGTGTGCGGGAGCTCGCTGAGCTTCTTGCGCTGACGCTTCGTAGCACGTTTGCCTCTGGTAGTGTCTCCCTCAACGCCATCGATGTCTACACCAGCGCCTGTAGCCTCCGAAGACTGTTCTCCAGAGCTTTGCTCGCCCGATGTCGAAGGTGCCACCGTCATCATTGGTGCTGTCGATGAAACTAGCTGTGTGTTCTCCGATTTCTTGACTTCGTCAATCAGTTTTGTGTTGGTACTACTACCATTCGTGCCATCTTTATGATTGGATGTCTCCTCGTCTCGAAGGTACTCGGCGTCTGCCGCCTTGCCCTTGATGAACTTCTCGTGCAGCACCAGGTCGTGGTCCACGATACCAAGCGACTTGATATGCGTCGACAGTTCGAACGACGTTTCATCCGAGCGGTCACGATTGCCACCGGCAGCTCGTGCTGCCGCCTGCTTCCTCGACTCGAGTAGCTCCAGCGCCGCGCGCTCCTGTCGCGTGATGACGTGGATCTGCTGTTCGCGGAGCTTCTTGAGCTCGAACATCTCGTCGCTTTCATCACGTTTCTGCTGGTAGCGCTGAACCTCCGCCAAGTGCATGAGCTGCAGCCGTCGCAGTTCATCTTTGAGCGCCTGCAGCTGCTTGCGCCTCGCTTCGACCATTGCATCCCACGCCTCAAGACCTTCCACCTCAAGCTGCGCGCGCACCATGAGCTTGCGCAGATCCTCCTGGAAGTGCGCCAAGATCAGACGGTGGGTCTTCAAAATCTCGTTGCTCTTGTTGTGTGTCTCCTTGATGAGCGTACCGAGTCGCGTCGTCTTGATCACCTGGTGCGTGAACGGCACGAACGCCTTCTCAATCATCGTGAGGCGGTTGATCTCCGCCTTCATTTCGTCAATGCGTTGCGTGGACGTCTCAGTGAGTGCCGCGATCTTCTCCTGGATGACGCTCAGTGACTTCATCGCCTTCTTCTTCTCGCGCTGGAGCGACTGCTTCTGCCACTCCTCCTCGCTCGTCTTCATACGCTTCACCTTCAGCGCGATGTAATCCAGCAGCTCCTTCTCCTCGTGCTTGAGCTGATCCATCTGGGTGTTCGTCTCCAGAATGTACGCTTCAAGGTCGGTCTGTAGAGCATGAATCGCGCTCAGCACTGCGCTGCGCCGTGCGACGTTCAGTTCCGGCGACACAAAGTCCGCGCCGAAGAGTTCTCTCGGTGGTTCATATCGATTCTCTTGTTCACGGCGCCGCGCAGTCGCGTTCGCTCGAAGCCCTGCTTCTTGGATCTCGCGCGCCTTTGCGAACCATGCGGCTCGCGCTTCCTGGTACTTGTTCTCCAGGAACATCTCTTCTGCAAGCCCAGGGTCGACCCCGTCGTCGCCGTACAATACACTCTGCGACGGCAGAATGTGTCTGCGTGGCTTCCGTAAGCAGTACTGCCGCGAAATGTTGAAGATCTCCATGAACAGTTCGCTTTGCTGCTCTTCGGGAGTGGGTTTCGGGATCGAGCAGCGCCAGATGTGGTAGCGCAGCGCCTGCTCCGACGCGCACACTTGCCGGCACGACCGGAACGGACAGATCAGCGGCACGGAGTGCATATGCGCCACGTGTTCATGCACTTCTTGCTCACTAGGGTGGTTCTCGAGACATATAGTGCACGTGAGCCGCTGACGGTGTTCGAGCGAGTCGTGGTCTTCACTCTCTAGCTTCAAGCGCTCTTCATGCTCTATTGCTGACGTGTCTACTGGCGGACGAGTCAGCGGTTCTGCAGTGAGGTAGCTCACATCCGTGATCTCTGTCGACAGTGCAGTATACACGCTCGCTAACCCCACACCTCTCTTATTCTCTGCTGCGATGCGGATGCGCAGTGTTGCGGCACGTTCTGGCGGTATCGGCCACAGCGTCGTCTTTGTCGGCACTGATGCTTGCGGCAGCGATGCCGTTATCGAGTCTCCACTACTCCGATCGATGTCAGTCTCGCGGTCGTTGCTTCCGCCGTCCGATATCTCCTTCTTTCCTGCTACGGTCTCGTCGGCTTCATCTTTCCACTCGATGATGTACCGTGTGATGGCAGTTCCATTGTCGAACGGAGGTTCCCACGAAATGTCGACGGCACAGCCTGCTCGCCACCTTCGGAACGGGATTTCCTGCGCCTGAGCGAGCGCTGCGGCCGCTGCGGTGATCTCCCCAATTGTTTTCGGCTTTGGCGGTGCTGCTTTACGAAACTGTTTCTTCTCCAGCACCGACGCCTCAATGAGCTTGATCGTCTCTCGTCTCTGGTCTTCAATGTACAACACTTCAGCCGTGAACGTGTCGAACGGATCGACCTTCAAGAGCTGACACTGATACCACGCTTCGTCATCGTACTCAACTTCGATAAAACATCCTTCCGCGAGGAACTCGAGCGCAGACTTTGCTGACTTGACCACGTCGATCTCCACCACGACCTCGGGTACTTGCTGCTGCAGTTCGTTCAAGTGGACACCCTGCAGATGCAAGTCCTGCTTCTCTTTCGCAACCAGTGCACGAAGTCGCTGCTCTTCGTCAAAGATCTTGGCCTCTTCTCGCTCGCGCAGAGCAACCTCGTTGCAATATCGCTTATAGAACGCCTTCGTCTTCTCTTCCAGCAAGCTGAGCTCTGCGTGGCGCTTCGCGTATCCGCGAGCCCCTTCCGCTGATCGGAGGGTGTTGAGTGTGCCCTGACGCGCTAGTATCTGCGACTCGAGACGCTCCTCACGCTCCTTTTGCTTCATGGCTTTGACGATCTGGAGACTCTTGAACCGCGCCTCGATCGAGTTGCGAGCGAGCCAATTCACGTTGCTTCCGGCATTGCCTGTCAAGAAGTGCGCAATCCCCCAGCCGTGCGGCACGAGCTTCGTCACGTACTTCTTCTTCTTTGATGAGTTGGTGAGTGACGGGAAAGTCACCGGCACTTTGCGCTTCTGGAACACGCCATGCACGAGCGCCCAGCCCTCAGAGGCGCAGAACGAGCAGTTTTGCAGTTGCGGGAAGAAGTGCTCGCGCGCGTCGGTGTGGAGCTCCTCAAACGTTTTCACGAACTCGGAGCCGCCGATGAACGCCGCGAGCGCAGCCATGCCCTGCTTCTCCAGCCGATTCGCTACTGGAACACACGTTGTCCGCTTCAGCCACTGGATCGGGTAATGCACCAGTTTGTCCAGCACGTGGGTGTACGGCGTGGGCATCATCTCGCCGTAGAACGGCCCCTCGCCTTTGAACTCTTCGGGCATGAGTCGAAGGATGGCTCGGTTGATCTCCGCGCGGCGCCCCAGCCACCGCTGGAAGCGATTCAGCACCTTTTGGATCTCGAGTGGTTCGTCGGGCAGGTTCGGAGGCAGGTTGAGAGCGCGCACGAAGCGCAGCTGCAGCAAAACGTTCGCGATGCGCGTGTTGGCGCAGCCGAACGTCTTCAGAACACGCAGCAGCGCCTGTTGCCTGCGCGCAGCGTTCACGCCTTGCACTTCGAGCTCCTCCTGGTACTTCATCCGCGCCAAGTACACGCGCGCAGCGCACTGGATCACACGCGCGGCGCAGTAGCGCCTCGATTCGTCTGCGATTGTCTCCGCATACGCCTCTAGCTGCTCGCGCCACTTGGCGCTGATCTTGCCGTTCACTGTGTTCGTGTACGCTGCTGTGAACGCAAGCTCGGGGATCTTGTGCAACACATACTTGGCGGGCTCGATCTTCGCAGCCGGAATCATGAGCGGGAAGAACTCAAACGCGCCGTCCAAGTCCATCTTGACCTGTGCGATCTCCTCTTTCACGCCAAGCACGAATGCGGTCTCTCCGCAGCGGTGATGGCCTCGAAGCACGATGCGAACAGCCATGCCGGGGAGGATCGTCTGGTCGCGTTTCTCCTTCTCCGCCGCCGTGTCGTCCACGATCTGCTCGAAGTCGTTCAGGAACTTCCTTGCTGCATCCGTCTTCTTGGCCAGACTCGTAGCCTTTGCCATTAGCGCTTTCCCAGCACCGCCACTCGCAGAAGCAGCATCACCTGATGCTGCGGCTGCAGAAGCAGGCGCTTTTGCCGCATCTGCCAGCGCTGCGTTCGCGTTCACCTTGCCCTTGATCACATCGAAGAACTTCCTCATAGTATAGAAGTCTTCCTTCACCTCGTTCAGCACGCTCCGGATGTCGGTAAGGAACGTCGCAGGGTCGAGGCCGAAGAACTCGAGGAAGCTGCGCAGCCCTCGTTGTGTTGACCTCGTCTTGGCTCCTAGTGTTCGCAAGACTTTGCCCTCAACTGCCCTGCGCGCGAGGATCTCCATGCGAGTGATGTAGCTTCGACGCAGCGCCGACGTTCGGCGACGCGAGATTCGACCGCGGTACACTGCCTGAACTCGTAGCGCCGCACGCTGCTGGTGAAGGAAATCTTGCTGCGACCTGTACCATTTCCGCCCGAGGTAGCCGCGGATGTGGCGCTGGATCTCGGTCGCGGCGAGCTGTCGCTTCTTCTCGTGCTGGATGCGGTCGAGAGCGCGTTGGCGGGCCTGAGTGCGAATGATCTCCTGCATCTCGGCTTCCTGCTGCTTCTTCAGTATGAACCGAGCTCGACGCACCTCGAGAAAAAGCTGCCGCGCAGCGACACCTCTCCACTGCCGCTGCAGAAGCACGATCATGTCGATATCGCGGTTGTACGCGCGCATGCTCGCCTCTTCTGCATCCATCATATCCCGCTCTCGCTCGGCGCGAAGATACTCTCGGAGTCGCGCTTTGCGGGTCGCGGCGCGCATGATGATGCGCCCAAGGCGGCCTCTCCACGCTGTCTGGATCAGCACTGCTGCCCAGATGTAGCGGAAGTACTCGTCCTCGACTGCGCGTCGCGCGAGGGTTCCTCTCCAGAATGCCTGGAGCTGTGTCGCGGTGGCGTGAATCTCCTTGCGCAGTCGCGTGAATGTTACCCAGCTCGTTAAAGCGTACGCCAGATTTGCGTTCTCCATCCGCGCTTTTGTGCGGTAGCGGAACGCCTTCATGTACGCAGCGTATCCGGCCCACGCTGCAAATGTCCGCACGAGTGACGCGTTCGTGAAGAACGCGAGCGCGCGGCGCATGCGCTGCTTTGTTTCGATTCGTTCTTGTGCGAACTCGTACCACGTCGCGACTGCTTTTCCCGCGCCGAGCAGCTTGAACCGCGACGCAATGCGGCCAGAGACGTTCTTCAGGCGCGCGACGTCGTCGTGGTACTGGCACCACTTGAACCAGCACTTGACTTGGATGCTGTTGGAGAACCGCAGCAACGCTCGCTTCTTCGCCTTCTGCCTGTGCACGAACTCGAGCCAGCTGTTCCAGACTGTAGTCTTCTCTCGGTGTACGATCTTCAGCAGCATCTTGCGCGTCTTTTCGCGGCTCTGCCTGTTGCATTGAGCATTCTGATGCCACTGCCGGAACGCCCACGCCGATAAACTCTGCCCGAGTACACAAAAGAGAAGGCGAAGAATGAAGGGATGAGTTTCACAGCCCCCGTCTTATGTCCACCGCTGACAACGATCGTACCCCGCAAACGATCGAGAGCGTCGCTTTCAGCAGGAAGCGCTTCTGCTCGACGACGAACTCTCGCCACAGACGCCAGACCAAGCGCTTCGCCGCCGTGTTGGCTTTCCGCTACGAGCGAAAGCACGTGACGACGTGAGCAAGATCCAAAAAAACAACATCTCTCCATCCAACTGCTGTGCAGCGCACGCACGCACCGATTTCTCAAGCTGCCTACTCGAGTTGTGCGTCTCGAGATTAACCGTGTTGAGAAACACACACACGAGTCGCTGCCGCCGCAGCTTCTCTGCTTCTTTGTACATCCGCCACACCTCGAGCACTCGTGGCAGCGACTGACACTTCCAGAACCCGATCGCTTTCTTCGCTTTCACAATCTTCATCTTCACGTGCGCTTTCCACGCCGCGAAAATGCGTCCCAGCGTCTTCTCGCCCCAAAAGTTCAGCGCCTTGGACGCGAACACAGCTGCTTTCTGCCGCTCGCGATCCACCTTGGAATCGACGTAGGCTTGCTTCCACAAGAAAAACATCTTGAGTAGCACTCGGTTCGACCAGTACGCCGCAGCCTTCCGCACACGCCGCTGCTGAAGCTTCTTCCGCCAGAGATACTGGAGATACACCACAGCTTTCTTCACCTTCTCGCGCATGAAGCAGTAGGTTCGGCGACATCGGTACCCTCGGTAGACACGCTGGATGTCCACTGCGGAGCAGAACTCTTCCCAATCCTGATCCTCTTGCGCTTTCTTCTTCTGCAAGTACCGACACCGCGAAGTGTAGTGGACCTGGATCGCGGTTGCTGCCTCGTGCATCTTCTTTTGTTCTGCGAGCGCTTTCTCACGCCGCCGAGCCTGCTCGGCTGCGCTCACGTCTGCCGAGCTGATGCCGCAGAATGCCATCTCCGGATCGTCAATCACTTCCAGGTCGTACTTGTTCTCTGGGATACTACGAACCAACCGGTCCAGCTGGCTGACTCGGATCTTCGGACATCGGAACACATTCACTTGGTTCAAGAACACACATTTACGAAAGATCTCCGAAAGTCCGGTCGATGACACTCCCGCCGAGAACGACACATCCAGCCGCTCCAGCATGCGTAAGTGACTAGCAAGCACACTGCATGCCTCGTCATCGAGGTCAGACGCTTGGCTTTTCTGCAACTCGAACCGCGTGAGGTTTGCAGGGAGGCTCCGCAGTCCTAGCTTCGTGATTCTCCCGCATCCTGTGAGATACAGCTCCTCCAGCGACTGCATGACCAACAGCGGGTAGATCGCGAGGTCGTCGACACCAGCGCAGTTGCAGAGATCCAGGAGCCGCAGCACCTTGTTACGACTCGCGAGATGCGCTAATACCACTCGCGTGACACCCAACTGCCCGCGGATGCGTAGCTCCGTCAAGGATGTGCACTTCTTTACCAATCGAACAAGCGTCGTCGATGGCAGCGGCGCGATGTTGCTCAGATCCAGCCGCAGTAGAGTTTTCGAACATGCGCTGATGATCGCGAGGACGGATCTGTCGCCTTGACTCGGGCAGCACGCAATCGACAGCGACGACACCTTCCTTTCTAAACAGCCTTCTCTGCTCGATGCGGATGTGGCCGCCGGTGAGCTCACGATTCTCCCATCCGAAAGAAACAGCCGTTCTACTGCTGGTCCGGAGATGTTCGTGCAGCTCGACAAGTCCAGCTCCTCCAAATGAACGAGAGTAACAAGTGCCAGCGCTCCTTTGTCGCAGAACCCGACGCACCGCGCCGCTTTCAACGACTTGAGAAACGGACAAGATGCTGCGATCCAGCAGCACACAAGACTCGTAAACGCCTCACAACCGGACACATCGACCTGCACCAGCTGGTGGTACGCTGTAGCGACACGGCTCCCGTAGTAGCTCGGGACAGTCGTGAGATACTCCATGCATGTATCCGTGAGTCGCGGACAGTCACTGACGTTGAGCTCTTGCAGCTTCTTTGGCTGAGCGACGAACAGCTCTTTGATGACAGCATCCGGAATCCGCGCGCATTCGCGAATGGACAGAACGCGCAGCTTTGCGCCTTGCACTTTGATCAGCTGCAGCAGCGACGCCTCTGTTGTATACCCACACCGATCTAGCCGGAGGACTTTGAGAGGGGTTGCTTTCTTCGCGCAAAGCTGGATACCAGCGTCGGTGACAAACTCGCAGCCGCTGATGTCGAGCTCGGTCAGGTGTGGGAAGCTCGTCAGGATGCAGCGGAGAAGATCGTCCGTGACCGCGTCACTCTCCGCCACGTTCAGACTAGTGATACCTGGGCAGGCGCGAGCGATCGCAAGGAAGCCGGCTTTCTACCCGCAAGCACAGCCAAAGCGGATGTGAGCAAAGCCTACAAGTAGTCTCGTCTCATCTCGCGGTACATAATACGTGAAGAGCAAGCCCACGAACCTGGATATTGGTGAACGCGGAGAGGCTCAAGCGCCGGAGATTCGAGCAGTTTCCCAGGAGACGCCGAAGGTCTGCGAGCAGCACAGCACACACAGAGCGCGAGTCCCACGAGCGTCACCCGATAGTATCGTATATCCCAACCAGCTCGAGCAACACTCGGCTGCTCTCTATGCCAACACACACGCATACATACAACAGCAGCGACAACAGCAACGCACCGTCAGGCTGCGTTATTGCGCACAGTCCGCTGAGATCCAACTCGCAGCAGCGCGCCGACAGCTTGCTGGCGATCTGCTCGAAGACTGGATTCGCCGCGGCGCAGAAGCGCGTCCAGTCGCTCAGCGTCACTCGCTCGAGCGGCCGGAACGAATTGCGCTCGAAGAAGCAGCTGTCCGGCATCACTACCCCCGTCCCCACTGCTGCCTCTTTCTCTGGCGGTCGCAACTTGCGTCCACTGCCGCGCTGGGAGCCGCCGCTCGCCGGCAACTCAGGCAGCGGCGCGTCCGACGCGGCCAAGGGCGCAAACGAGCGAGCGTTCGGCGATCGGCACTCGGAGAGCAGCGCGAGCATCGCCGCTTTGTCCGGCGGTGCGTGACGTTTCCGCTGAGAGGGCCGGTGGCGCGCGAGCAGCAGCGGGAGCGCGCGCAGGTCGCTTGTCAATAGCAGCGCGTCATCGCTGCCGTCTACTTCGCCACCACCACCGCCAGCGCTACTTTGTCGTCTGTTCGGCTGCGACGAGCTCTTCTTCTGCCGCTGCGGCGTCTGCTGCTTTTGCTGCTGCTTGGGTTGTCCATCGACAGTCCGTGCGTCCCCATCGATCCACTGCTGGAAAGCGCGCAACTGCGAGCCGACGAGCGGCGACTCCCACTCGCCTCTGGCGGCATCCAGCGGAGGGTGCTGCTTCGCCTGCTGGTGCTGATCCTCTTGATGCTGCTGCTGCTGTTGTTGAAGCGGATAGTCGTCCGCTGCGTGCTGCTTCCGTCGCCGCTTGTCCACAGGCAAAGCGCAAGCGCTTGCACCGCTGCGGCGCTTTGCCATCTCTCCAGTTGATGCGGTTGCAGAATGTGCTGCCAAGTATGCAGCTGTGTGTCAGCGAAAATGACACCCAGCGCGCGCGTCACGGGCACGCAAGCGACGCCATCATCCTGTAGAACCGAGCGTAGCGTCGATAATGGTCAAATGGTACAGCACTCATCTGGGCGAATACAAGTGGACGAATCGGTAGTGTACCAGTTTCACAACATTGTTGCAAGATATTGCAAGATATTGAAGGTACTCAAGGACTGAGGGCAATTTCTCAGGATGTTAGCAAACAGTGAATGACCGTCCAGTCAATAATGTTATTGCTGTTCACGAGGTATAATGGACGGTCATTTAACCGAGCAGTTTAACCCTTTCTGTACGAGGCACAGGACATCACGACGATGGAGCGTGCTCGCATCACGTATCGAGGTGGCGGGACAGCGTTCACACAAGGTCTGCGCATGGCGAGCGAGGTGTTGTCGCGGAACGACTTTGCGATGTACAAGCCAGTGTTGATCTTCTTCTCGGACGGCAACCCGCAGGACGCAGAGCTAGGCTACCAGGTCGCAGCGCACATTCGCCAGAGTTTCGCCAAGTACGACCTGAAGGCGTTCGTCGTCGGCTACGGGTCTGTCAACCTGGGAGTTCTCAAGCGCGTGGCGGATCAGCTAGGGGGAGCGTATCACAATGTCCTCGTGGGCACGGAGCTCAAGACGACGTTCCACACGATCTCGGCGTCACTGGGTGCTCGCGCGGGACTCGCGCTGTCGAAGCCGCTGCACGAGATCTCGTGCGCGATCTGTCAGCGCGACTTGGCAGCCGAGGAGACGGAACTGCTGCAGCCGTGCGGCCACGAGCTGCACAAGGCGTGCAAGGCCAAGCTGGTGGCGTCAACCAAGAAGCGCGGGGACAAGTCCGTGGCGTGTCCGATGTGTCGTGAGGCGATCGGCGTCGCTTGAGCTGCTTTCGGTGTGTTGCTATCCGCAAGCAAGTGGGCGAGCGCGAGTCGAAGGCGCGTCGAGCTTCGAGAGAGGCAGTAGCGGACTGGGAGGTGTTTGATGTGTTTGGTGTGCGGTTGGGATCGAGCGAGTCGGACGATGCAGGAGTGAGGTGCGATTCCGGTCATCTCTTGGCGCGTTGTGGGCAAGAAGAACGCTAGTGGGTTCCATGTTGCGTGTTTGTTGGCAGTGGAGTTGAGCGAGGAGAAGCGAATGTAGTGGAAACGGCAGTACATGGACGCGAGTTGTTGCGAGTTGAGCTACGAGTTGAGCTGCGAGTTGAGCTGCGAGTTGAGCTGCGAGTTGTTGCGAGTTCAGACGATGCTCGCAGTGGAGCCTCGTGACTGAGATCGAGTCTCGACCGCTGGCGCCAGTTCGCGTGCAGGCGAAGAAACTGCGCGCACAGTCTCGACAGATGAGCGCGATAAGAGATCCAGCGCAGAGAAGTCCTCGAGCGCGTGCGCTTGCGAGGTGAGCAGTCGAGTCGACTCGAGAAACCCTCGATACTCGAACGCGCGCAGAGTCGGCGATGTGGTGCGCGAAGATGACGCTG